>JAHRHZ010000028.1:615519-670875 GCA_024137785.1 Ginglymostoma cirratum
CTCCTCTGATGCTGCTTGGCCTGCTGTGTTCATCCAACTCTACACCTTGTAATCTCAGATTCTTCTGTATCGACAGTTCCTACTATCTCTAGTTTAACCTTACTTGTGTTTGCGATCTGTGCTTCAATTTTAAATGTAATGTAAGAAATGTTTTCCATAAGCAGCCTTTACAGATTAGGGTAGAATTGATTCAAAATAAGTGAAATTGAAAAAGAGACAATGCTGCAGATTGCAAAATAGATCTTATCATGACTGAGTATCACTAAAATGGCAGCAGGATATGGTGGAGGAAGTTAATTGTGGAAATGGTATAGAGTGGAACTTTGAGATGCTGGACACAGGTGGAAGAAGCAACATCAAGCTTGTATGTAAGTTTTTTTTATTGCTAGTTTGCACACTGGAATGTCAGTATACATTGTGTTAACTCAATTTATCTGCCATGACTGAATTAAACAGTAGAGAAGGCTCAAGGAGTTGAAAAGTTTAATTCTGCTCCTTGTTGGTGTGCTCATTTCTTTTAAACCAAGAGACCACTGCCTTGCCTTTGACATAATATTTAACCTTGGGTTTATCAATTAAGCTGCAGCTTGTTTCAGAATGTTAATGGGAGATGTTTCAGCATTGATTAACTTCTTCCACTCTTGTATCTTCTTCAACTTCTGGATACTGAAGCATATTAATGTTAGAGGATTTTATGTCATGGACAGTCTAGCCCATGCTGGTTAATGGTGTAAGGTAGGAAATAGCTTATAAAGGGAAGAATACTGCAAAGGATTTGCTTATTGAGTAGTTTTTAAGCGAGCATTTGTTGGTGATTTAGCCAACAAATTTAACATCCTGTCACTTCAGTAACATTTTACTGAAATCTTTTAGCAATTTGATCTCTGGTTAACATACTAGCTTTGACACTTCAGTACAGTACGGTGAGTTGTTTGATATCACTTTCTGTTAAAGCCCAGGAACAGTGACCTCGTTAATAACAGTGACCCCTTAAAATATGCAACACTACAAAAATAAAATATCTAAGATAACAAGCATGGGGCTGGATGAACACAGCAGGTCAAGCAGCATCATAGGAGCAGGAAAACTTGACATTTCGGGCCTAAACCCTTCATCAGAAAATATCTAACTTGCCTGTTCTGTCCACCTCCTCATTTAATTATAATAATCTATCAGTACATCTATCTGTAAATCTGCCAATTTCATTGGCATATTGCATCCTCACACCTCAAGCTGTAAGTGCATGTATCCATAAATAAATTAAGTTGGCATCCCTAATTTGCATGTTTCCTGTGTTGGCTGTAATAACAGAAACTGAACACAACCAAATCAGGCCAACCAATAGAGTTTCTGCAATGTTGGAAAATCCTTTCATTAAATAAAATTAGGGACCTTCTACTCATTTTTGAAGGAGGTTGAGAAATTAATGAAGACATGGAGATATTTGAATGACTAAATTAAATTGCATCATTGTGAACTGGCAGTTTTGAGAATTTTTATTTATTCCAACTATTGTTTTGACCATTAGAGATTTCATATTCCGAGGGGAGAATGGTTGGAGCAAGACAATCAGTGTTTTGAGTCATTTACGGAAAACCTGGAGCCAAATTATCCCATTACAGATCCATGGATTGTCAATGAAATGGTGTAACAATATGTTGTCAGTGTAGATTTCAACTATATAAGAGTGAAAGGCACATGTTGGCCGAATTTTCAGGCCTGGGATTCTTCAGGCCATCTGGATCAAGGACTTAAGACCATATGAAATTGGAGCAGGTGTAGGCCATTCAGCCCTTCCAGCCTGCTGTACCATTCTACAAGATTATGGCTAGTCTAATTGGGCCTCATCTCCCATTTTGTACCAGGTCATCATCCCCCTCCTCCTTAATATTTTCAATGGTCCAGCCTGCATAATTCTCCCAGATAGAGAATTCCAGGTATTCACTACCCTCTGGGACAAGAAGTTCCTTCGCATTTCAGTATAAACTGAGTGTCCCTGTATTCTGCAACTATTTCCCATGGTTTGAGATTCGCCCATGAGTGGAAACAGTTTTTCAATAAAAAGCAGGGGGAGAGCTCAGAGCAGCTGCTTGAAGGTGAAAGTCAGGCAGACCTTGGTTGACCACCAGCTTCCAAGTACCATGTGGAGAGTGAGTTTCAGGAGACAGGGTAGGAAGTGAGGACGAGAGAAGCTATATCTTATCTTGTGTGGGGGCCTGCTTAAATTATGCACCTTTTGCAGCACAGCATACTAACCTAACCAGGCAGATAGAGTTACAGTAAACTCATGTCTGTTTGATACTTCTAGCGTCGTAAAGGCTGATCATTACACAAATACAGGAGTAACTCATATCCCGCTATTTAAAATGAGTTTTCAAATACTTATATTGAAATTCTAAACTATAGATATGTAAATATCTGGTGTGAGAAATCAAAACATATAAGCCTTCACTAGTATAAGGCTGGGGTTCTCCATCTATTATTATCTATCCATAAAACTATAATTTCCAACGACATTGTGGAAATGTGATCTCAGATTAAAAACCCACCAGAATCCTTCATCATTCTCTGTCGCCCAAGTGAGCATTGGAAAAGAAGCCCAAATTCATGAGAAATTTTGTTTTCAGTCCTGTTTCAGCCATTGATCATGTTTCAATAAGTTAATTGTTCCACGGTGAATGCCCTGTCAGGTAATGAAGGTCATTCGATTGATATCACAGATTTTCCAGAGTGCAGAAAGATCTCCGTTTTAGATGCAGAGCGAATGACCCTATCTTTCCCAATAAAGCTGTGGGGAGATTATGTGTGAGAGTGAGCAGTATTTCCCAAACTGTAAATTATATGTTGTTTTTAATCCCTGTTTTAATCTCCACTTTTAACTCGAATTTCCGTCGTAGCGGATTTAGTTCTTGAAGACTGTAACTTTGTTGGCATTTTTATGTGATAATTATTTGGCTTGTGTGACTTTGTGCGCTGACACTTTTAGAAGCCAATCCATGTGTTATCATTTATGACAGAAATTCAGAATTTTGTACTAAAGCAATGATTGTATTTGTAATATGAATGTTTTGGGGTCAGTCTGTATTTTAAATAAAACAAATAAAAGTGTTAGTTCTTCAGCTATATCTTCCCTCAAAGAGTTGACTGTTTTATTCATGGCTTTCAAAAGAAATTTGTGTAAATACCTCTGGGAGACAAAGTGACATGAATGTGAGGCTAACGTAGGAGAGTGGCACTAGATTGATCCTGTGTTAGCTCATTCAAAGGACAATGGATCAAATGGCCTCCTACTGTTCTATGATATCCTATGATTCCAAAACACCATAAGATGTAGGAGCAGAAGTAGGTCCAACAAGCCTGCTCTACCATTCAATAAGACCATGCTCAATTGCAGCAACATTAGTGTAACTTCACTTTAAGAGGGACAGACTACTTTTAAGAAGAGCCAGGTAGCTGATCTATGAGGTTTCTGTGTAATGCTTAAGAGCCCCCAGCTGACTGTAAAGGCAGCATTAGAAAGGGGACAACTGTATCAGACCCACTAGCTGAGATATTCCAATAATATAGTTGGAGTGGGTGCATCAAAGTTACATTCTGTCTGTTGTAATTGGGTATGGGTAGGCCATAGATTGTGGACACCCACAGAGAAGGAGCGCAAGCCATATGCTAGACCCTTATTTAGTTATAAAAGTAGTTTTGAGGATAATTGCCTTTCATAGTGATCTGAAAAGTGTCAAATTTGAACATCTAATTGCAAGAATAACATTTCCAATGAGATGCAGCAACTCAGTACTGCATTAGAGCATCAAGTCTAGATCTTGGATTGAACCTGATCCCAGAACCTTCTGACTTAGAGGTAAGTTTGTTCTCGCTGAACGAATGCCTGATGCTCACATCACCATGAGACTTATTCTTTTGCAGAATGTGATATCGTTGACAATGTTAGCATTTGTTGCCTATCAGGAATTACCCTTGAACTGAATGGTCTTGCTAGACAGTTTCAGAGAGCTGTTAGGGGTCAGCCACATTATTGTGGATCCAGAGTCAAATGAGACATTTCCTTTCCAAAGAGGCATTTGTTCTTTCAACAATCACTGGCCCTCTGTCAATTATGGTCATGTTGTGCATTTTGCCTCCAACTGCGTTTTTAATCTGATTTAACAGCACTGATGATATCCCTCATAACAAAAGAAATTGGGCTCAGATTTTGTCCTGATAAAGAATCCAACCGATATTTATTACAACTGAATATATACACAAACAATACATTCCTCAGGAGTTATCCAAGTGTGGGAGCTTATATTAAGTTATTTGGTCACAGTTGAGCAGCATAGTGCATCGTGCTTCAGGTGATCAGAGTTAAGATGGAGTATGAGCCTTTTATACCCAGAGGTCACAGACTATGAAATAGTGATGATAACATGGGTGTGTTTCTTCATGCTATACTAGTAATGAGATATCACAACAGGAATTAGCCATTTTAAGACAAACTTCAGTCACTGTCAACTATTATGGTCATCTTGGAGATTATGTTCTAGAGTTTATTAATAGAGTTTAGTTTCTACCAGCTGCCGTGTTGAGATTTGAACTAACTTGAGCCTCTACATCACTAGATGAGTGCAAAATTATAACTATGGCCACTGACTGCACGTCTCCTGTACTTGCTTGTGAATCTGTGATATGCAGAATAGCAAGTGAATAGTAACACACCAAGAATGGGATTCATAACTTATCCATTATCAAATAGAATTACAACTGTAAGGTCGACCAATCCAGAGTACAACACACAGGAGTCCTGTTCGCTGTGCTGTCTTAGCAACAATTCTTTATAATCTCCCACCACGTCCTTTTAAATTCATTGCTCGCTGGAGTGTAACTCTGACAAATACAAACCAGTTATCATTTAATGCTTGGCTGCCTCACACATTGTACCTGAATTCATTTGAGCAGTCTATTACCTACAGAGAAAGAGAAAGCTTAGTAGTGTCATGGAGCATCAACTTATCAAGGAATTGACAGCATTCATGCATCAGTCACAACTGTGACTAAGTGTTAAGTCACTGCCACTGATAAAACGTATTCCAATCTCTTGAAAGTTGAGAATGTTTTTAATGACGGCATCCTGAACAGTAATATTTATTGAGAATAACTGAAAGATCTCCATTTTACAAATATATCCTGTGAAGTGACAGAATAGTTACAGCACCCAAAGAGGATATTTGGCTCATCTTGTCCTCTGTCACCATTCACTGGGATCGTACTTCATAATCAAGCCCTGCAATTCATCCTAAAAGTTAGGAAAGTCGCCAGTTTACTTGTTGGACAGACTCAAGTGAATAGAAAACCACATTTCTGTACCTAACAAAAGTAATTATTAACAACAAGTAGATAGTTATTTTACTGTGGTTAAAATCCATAAACTGTTGACATTTTCTCTAATAGAGAAAACTTTAACCACCTTCTACAATCCCCTACAAACATGCAGAAGTAGATACAGGCAGCAAAAAGTTTGGTATTATGGATGGCAGAATGAGAAATACTAGAAAGACAAATCAATAGCACCAGTGCTCCTTTTGTTTCCCAAGGTGTTCAGTTTTCTGATGTCTTACTTCAGTTTTATCTCACTTCTTTATGGGAGGCAGAGTGACTGATTCATTAATTAGAAAATATCTGATTTATTGGTTAAAATCACAGCTTACAGCAAATAGTAGAAGAAAACAGATTGGCTTTCTTCAGGCATTAGGCTAGAGAGATGTGCACCAACTGGCATGTCAACAGTTTGAAGGCTTTTCATTGTATCATTCATTTCCACAAGCTATCCAGCAAACCAGGATCCAATCAGATGGCTGTTTTCAGGTCGATGGACTTTGACCAATTGCGGATGCCACAACTCTACAAACTGATCAGCAACCTGTTGCTGGGTGAATCTCACTTTGAACATGGAACCCTACAATCAGGCTGTCTGCAAATATCTTCCTCCACTCTGAACACAGTAGCAGTGTTACCAGCACACACTTCAGAAACTATTTTTTAAAAAAAAACACTGCAGCTCCTCTGCAATCCCTTGCTATGAAATAATCCTTTCCAAGCTCAATCCTTAAAAGTAAATTAAAAGTGTAGAATTTAAATCACTGCAAAATCAATTCAGCTAGTCCCATGCCCCTGCCTTTTATCTGTATCTTTCTCTCAAGAGATTTATTGTACGTCATTTGAAAGGCTCAATTAAATATGCCTCCACCTCCCTGCAAGGTACAGTGTTCCAGATCCGAAACATTCCCTGACGATCCCAGCTAGTGAAGGTGATTTTCAGAGATGGTAGAGGGAAGGTGTTGGTATAGTGAGTTTTCGGTAGCAGCACAGTGAAACAGTATAGTGGGAATGTTACGAGAGCAGTCAAAGGTCAAGAACGCTCCTTTGACAATGTGTGATTAAATCCACCAATGCAGTTGAAGGTGATTTAACTTAATCACTAAATCTGAAATGAAACACTTGATTGGTTAATGGTGATCATGATATTTCCGGACTTTTGTTGAAACTCATTTGGTTCATTCATATCCTCAAGGCAAGATATCTGCCATCTTTAGCAATCTGGTCTGTATGTGACTTGAGACCCACATTTAATGGTCCTCTGAAATGGCTTTTATGAGCCATTCAGTTATAAGGGCATTAATGTTCACAAAAAGAATAAGTAAAATCACCTCTAATTGACCTATCAAAACCAGTTCATGTTTGTTCTTTTCTCTTGTGGAAATAAACATATCCACTAAGTTGCAAGGTAACTTAAGACTTTAACTCCTAGTGGACATGGGTCTACACGAGAAAGTTGGGCAGCAGTGGACCTTATGATCGGTAAGTCTGGAAGATCATTGGAAGGTCAAGCCATTGGAAGGTCATGGGTGACCTTAAGATCACTAGTGCTTTTCTGCTGTTTCCCAGTGTACTTTAATTCTCTTTAGTGCTCTCAAACCTATCAATTTCAGTTTTAAAGAACCTCAAAGAAGGGATATGCTGGCCCAGCTGTATATGGTTGAGAATTGCAAAAATTTGCAAATCTGTGAATGAAGGAGTTAACAAAAAGCAGTAATATTTGGAAATGAACATATTTGGCATACTGGAGCTCCATAATGTGCATTTACAATGACTTGTCCCATTTAGATACTGTTTCTTTTCAGCAAAGGCTGGCCCTACATTACCTCAATAACATGTTACATCGTCTTTGTTAAGAATTTTTAAATATATTTATTCTTTAGAGCTTATCAGCCTGAGGTGCTGTGATAACCAACATTAAAAGTTATTTCTCCTTCTTTCTTCCATAAATCATTCATGTATCTTAACTCACACCAATCACCATTTAATCATCACCCTTTTGCTTCCTGATTAATACTAGCTCCCACCAGGTATTGCCTCCATTGAAAATTCTCATCCTCGTGTCCAATTCTTCCATGACATTAATGCGTCATATCTCATGACCTTCTCCAGTCCAATTCTGGTTTATTTGCGAATGCCAGCTTCCTTTGTTCTTAGTTGGCATAACCACACCTCCAGCTACCAAGGCTTTGACCTATGAAACTTGCTCCCTGAATCGTTGTCTCTCTCTATTTCTTTTTCCGACTGTGTCTCACCTTAAAACCTACCTCTAACTAGTCACCTACTCCAATAGGTCCTGATGTGGCTTGGTGTCAGATATTGTCTGAAAACATTCTTGAAGCACCTCAGGTTATTTTATCACATTGAAGGCAGTACATAAATATACAAGTTGGCAATTTGTGAAGTAGCGTTGAGGCATAATACACGCAGATAGGAATGGAGTGGTTCAGGGCGAAGTATTTCCACACTTTTGCAGCAACGCATTTAAGCCAAACTCAGAAGGTTGAATCGCTAGACGGCCAACCTGTGTCACATATGTTTACTCCTGAAAAATGAGCATTTGCTGAGAACAGGAATATTCCTCACTGTGTCCAGCTGACATGAACTTACCTAGTATTATCAGCAGACAGCACCATAAATGAAACGGGGGTTGTGATCAGGCTCAGAAATCACAAAAAAGGTAAACAATAAATAATCCCAAAAGAGCTGAGGTCAGAAAGATGTGAGGCACTGGTAATCATTGTGAGGGAAGTTAAGCAAGGGCTTGTAGATTGGGAACAAGCTTGTATTACGCCCTATTCTGAATCGGTGACAAAACAAGGCACCTGTGACTACAGACCAAGTCCTCTATTGCCATGGCATGTGCAATAACAAGTTGAATTTCAGACATAATCTTGACAATAAAACAAGGAACTGCGGATGCTGGAAATCTGAAACAGAAACAGAAATTGCTGGTGAAACTCAGAAGGTCTGGCAGCAACTGTGGGGAGAAAACAAAGTTTCAAGTACAGTGCTTTTCTTCAGACTCAGTCACCAGACTCAAAACTTTGTTAACTTCGCTTTCTCCCTACAGATGTTGCTAGACCTGCTGAGTTTTGCCAGCAATTTCTGTTTCAGATCTTCAGTATCTGAAGTTCTTTGTTTAAGTCAGGAGGAATGTTATATTAGGCACAAAATTAAAATCAAAGGGTTTGTAATCCATCACTGAAGGTTACATCTGTAATTATAAGTAAGGAAGCCTGTGAATCATATTTCTAGTTTGCAGCGCGTCACTAAACCACACGTCTGCCTGATTAGTTCCAAGTTCTATCAACAGGTACCGCAGATCCCTATTGAAAAAGCTCCAGTCCCAAGTCATTGTTTTCATAATTACAAAATGGCAGTAATCATACGGAGTACTCCAAAAGTCCATTTGGAATAACAATAAAAATATTCCTTACTCTGCGAGGATTAATGGACAAAGAAAACTGCAATAGGAAGCTGCCAAATTAAACCATCCATCTAAACTAAGTTGCCTTTGCAAGTATTCAAGAAAAGTCCGGGTTGCAGTGAAGTCTCAATTGCTGTAGGAAAAATATACACTCAATTCACTTTACTGTAAACAAGGTGCAGAGCTGGATGAACACAGCAGGCCAAGCAGCCTCATAGGAGCAGGAAAGCTTGACGTTTCGGACCTAGACCCTTCATCAGAAGTGGGGAAGGGGAAGAGGGTTCTGAAATAAATAGGGAGAGAGGGGGAGGCGGATAGAAGATGGATAGAGGGGAGGCGGATAGAAGATGGATAGAGGGGAGGCTACAGACAAGTCAAAGAGGTGGGGATGGAGTCAGTAAAGGTGAGTGCAGGTGGGGAGGTAGGGAGAAGGTAGGTCAGTCCAGGGAGGACAGACAGGTCAAGGGGGCGGGATGAGGTTAGTAGATAGGAGATGGGGGTGAAAGGTGATGTGGCTGTAGCACCTGGTTTTCTTCAGGACATGGTCGAGCAGTTTCAAGGCCGAAGAGATTATGAGACAGTTGCAGTGGGAGAGAGATCCCCTGAGGTTTGTCCGGAGGGAGGAGGGTAACTTCTTCAGGGTAGGCTTCCTTAGAAGAGGCTTCGCAGTGGGGTTAAAATTGTATCAGAGATAATAGGTACTGCAGATGCTGGAGAATCCGAGATAACAATGTGTGGTGCTGGACTTCCTGCTTCCATGATGCTGCTTGGCCTGCTGTGTTCATCCAGCTCCACACTTTGTTATCTCAGATTCTCCAGCATCTACAGTTCCTATTATCTCTGAAAGCCTAAAGTTACCTTGTCCATAAGCTGCTGTGGGCACTTACTGCAGCTAGGTCTAGCATTGGTACAAAGAGCATGGCACAGTGCCAGGTGACTCTATTCTACCTTGGCAATTCCCTGAGACCAATTTTCAGCTTAGTGGTAGGTGAGGTTTTTTTTGTTACGATTTAAGGTATCAGATATAAACAGTTTTAAAAATCTGCTGGGGTCTGCGCAGAGGGAGAGTCCAGTGCTATTGGGCCAGTGAAAGGCTAACAGATAAGACTGGCCCTGAAACTAGTAGGACTAGTCATTGTTCCAGTAATATTGGTCTTCGAGAACTGGTTAGACTGGTCATTGTGCTAGCCACTACAATGGAAATGCACATAATACCAGAATGTATCCAGTGCGTGTTATTGCCTGTCGTGCTATACATTGCCAAGATAGATTATCTGTATTTTCCAAGGGTCTAACAAAAGAGATATAAAAAGTCTGTATTTCCGGGTGTTTGAGCTGCTGAGCATTATATGGCAAAATCAATCCTCTTCCCTGGCTAAATCCTTTCCCCGCTCGCCCAGTTGCTCTCTGCCTCTTGTCTCTCTCCTGGCATCTCCCAGCTCCTGCACCTCCTCTCCATCTGCAGCTGACTAAGAATGGGAATGCTGGGACTTGAGTGTGGGCTGCTCTGAAATCCAGGAAGAGGCACCACTGCTGGTGGGTTTGAGGGCTATGCCTGCTCAGAGTGCGCGATTATTGGAATCAGAAATCCCGACTATCCAGTATTTTAGTCAATCTTTGGGACCAACTCCCTGAAGAATCATTGGAAGTAGTGAGCACTGACAGAGTCAATTGCAATTGGAATTTTTTTTTCTGAAGACATAGCACCTGAATCACGAGCTGGTAAGTGAAGTGTAGTTTGAAAGAGACTTTGGTCTTCACTTTCAGCTTTGGGAGGTTGAAAAGTATCCTGTTGAATTGTATTCATGTCAGAAGCCAGGGTGGGAGGGCATCCTTGGGTTAAGGTTATGATGGGCACAAGCAAAAAATCAGACCTATAGGCCACCCATGAACTGTTTGAAGAAACCTACCAAGCCTTAGGCTCTCAGCAGACTGGTAATCTGACAAAGATCTTCCTCCGGCCAAAACCAGGGCTTGTCCCAAATATCACCCATCCATCCATCCATGGGCATCACAGCAGCAGCAGCTCACCCTCAGTTGGCAGTCAATCACTTATCCTCTGACCGCACATCCCAAGCAGAGTTGGGGATCCCACTCAGGATACAGTGTGTGAGCTTCTCCTTTGCGAAGCTACTATCAGAACACCAAACCCTCACCTTCCTCAGTGCATTCTCTACTCCCAGCTCTCAACTAGTCAAAACTCAGCGCAGTCTGCAGAAATATTTGCAGTTACCCCAAAATGCCTACTTGCAAGAGGTTGGCTTTGGCCTCAACGTTTATCAAGAAAGTGCCCTGGAGCATTTGACAATAAGCAGCCTATTTCACCAAGGTGGGTCTGTCTTTGAAAAGAGAGGACAGCAAAGGTTGATGACATGAGAGCTGGAAGAAAGCAGAAGGTGTGCAGCTCCTCACTGACCGTAGACTGCCCTACTATTAATCAACTGCCAATGTGGAATGTGGATTCTGGATTTTCTTTAAATCTGTTTCTCCCTTACTTTCTCGTCGCCTCCTTTCTCTTTCACTGACCATCACTATCTCTTACAATCATTCTCTTTACAACCATTCATCTGTATCATTCTGATGCAGATCAATTGATGGCAAATGATTAGTCAGTCAACAGGCATTGCTATGTCACTAGGATATCAGGAAGGCAGTCAATGAACTGAATGTTTCTCAATCCTTTTGAATCTAGAAATTCCTATGGGTGATGGGATAGTGTAGGGGGATGGGCTTAGATTAGATTAGTTCACAGGTCAGCGCAACATTGAGGGCTGAAGGGCCTGTTCTGCGCTGTATTGTTCTATGTTCTATGCTGCAGCATTCCATTGTTAATTTTGAAGCATTTCAGATAATTCATTGTTTGCAAAATATACATACATATATCTGCAGTGGGAAAAAGATCTTGTGGCCTCCCTACCTCTGAGCCAGAAGATCTGGGTTTTGGTCCCACTTGTACCAGGGGTGTGTGATAACATCTCTGATCAGCTGAATTAGAAAATATCTATATATCTGCACTGTGCTTAACATTCTCAAAATAACTCCAGTTACACAAATTGAAGGGTGGAAATAAATAGTGTTTAGGACTCTGAGGTCTTCAGAGTACTTTACTTATGTCTTAAAGAGTACGTTTTAAATTGTTCTTGAATTATGACAAGTAATCTATAAAAGATAGGTAGATGTTAATATATTTAAGTGTGTAGTGAAAAAGTTTCCCATTGAAAATGGGGATTTGCTGGTGAACGTAAACTAAAATGTAATACATTCTTTACAAGCAGGACTGACCCTCTGCACTGTTGTTCCTCATACATGTGACTTGTTAGCCTTGCTCCACTGCCAATCACAACCCAGTCTGTAATATCACTGCCACATATAATAATTGGATTGCATTTGATAGAAGGAGAAACCCACAGCGATTCTAAATCTTCAAATTCCAACTCTGTTCCCCGAAAGGAGTGATTTTCTCAGCTCCGCTCAGTTAAGGCTCATTTATTATTAGACAAGAACGTAAGGATTGTTAGATGAACACTGGCCAAGTTCTAAGTAGTTTGCCTTCTCCCATCTCAGTGCTCACATGATATGGCCTTGTTAACAGATTCTAACAATTAGTCTTCAGCAATTTGCCTGCTGCAATTTGCAACAGCACACATGGAAATTACAACAATGGAAAGATTTGAGGTTGTGGGGGGTGGGGGGGGGGAGCGGTGTGGTGGCGCGGAGGTAGCCTCAGTCATTTGTTCCTCTCAAACACCTTGACTGGGGTGATTCCCTCAGAAGGCAGGAGGGAGAAAGAAAGACATCAGGTGAGTAAATCTTTCCACCACCAAGATGTTCATGACCACAGGCAGAATCTTGTCCATAGTCCTTATGGGTTAGGCAGGACCATTTTCCTGGCCAGATTTCTTAAAGAGTAGGCTTTACCAAGTTGCTTCCCAACAACATTACAATTATGCTTTTGGGGTCCAGGGCCAATTAGGGAAGGAAGGCAGGATAACAGGTCCATCCTTGCCAAAAATATAGTCATTCAGCTACTGAAGCTACATTGACCATAGCATTGGGGCGAGACCTGGAAAGATTAATGTCTGGATCACTTCACTGTTACCTGGAAACCTATCTGCAGGATTTGAATGTGGTAAGATCTTACAAGAATGGGATGCCAAGGGCAGATACTCACACCATGCAGGTATAGATGGCAATAGCCAAGGAATTCAGGAGTACAAGCATAGTCCCTCTGATCAGGTGACTTGGTACCTAAAGGCTCCAGGACCTCAGAAAAGTCAAAAATACTGACATGCAAAGTGTTTTCAGGCAGAAACCACAGAACAACAGCTTGCAACTTCATTGTTGCACTCTCCTCAGATATCCTCTCATCTCCATCCAAACATACAACACTCCCATTCATCATTGCCTCACAGTCACCCTCCAAAAATATAGTCCTTCCCTCCTCTGCATGCAATCCGTATCTCACAGTCAAAACTCTGCTTTCTCTTTGCAGAGGAGAGGGCATAGCTCAGGCAATTGTAAAATGATAGCCATCCAGATGTTTTGATAGCAGGGGTGATGGGTGAGTGGCCTGTTGCCTTATTAGTGACAGGCAAGGTGCACCTTGTTTCAGAAGGCTGCAGGTGTCAACAATAACCTGAGAGCCAGTTTCATATCAATGGCACGCTGACATGCCACGAGAGACTATCATGTGTGTCTTGTGCCTTTTCAGTTACATCTGACTGTCCATCCCCTCTGCTCGGTGAAGATATGTACAGTTGAGAAGACAGCTGCTGGTACCTGCTTGAGCAGTTAGTGGTGATGAGGCTTCTGCCCTTGAACATCAGCAGAGTTGGAAGTTGCCAAAGTTTCTCCCATCTGTTGAAGACTTAAACAAGGAAATGCTTCTTAGTGTGGGTGAAGTGTTAAACAGGTCACAGGTCTTCCAAAGAGTTGGGAATTCTGTTCAAGCAATGATTACATTCATTGAGAGATGAAGGTGACTTGAAAAGTGGTCTACCCGTTGTGGACAGAACTCTTCAGTTTAATTAATCAGAACCTCACAATCTGTCAACTTTGTGCACTCACCTCAGTGATCCTGGCTAAGTGCAGACACTGTGTGGATGCTGTGGACTGCTGGGAAAGAAGACAGGCATGGTGAACGTTTTATTTTTATAAATCACTTCAGTTGCTTTCTTGTCCAGAACTCCAAAGAGAGCTCAAGGAAAGCTGAGGTTGGAAGAGAGTGAGAGGCTAGTGGGATTCCGACCCAACATCATTCTTGGGGACTGTCTAATCCTACAAGCACCCAAATCCTCTGCAATTTGGATTTAAAAAAAATTCTGACCTATCGGTCCAAAGTCACCCATTCCTCCTAAATATGCTACAATGATCACATATCATTCCTCATGTGCCGATTACACAAGAAGCTTTACCCCTCCCAGGACAAAGCAGCCCCCTTGGTTGACACCTTAAATATTTATAGTCCCCACTACCACCAGCACAGTGACAGAAATTGAAATAATACAGAAGGTGCACTGCAGTAACAGCTTCATTGCCACTTTTCCAAATCCATGACCTCTACCGTCTAGAAGGAAAAAGCAGCAGACTTAGGGAAATGATACCACTTACGAGTTCTTCAAGATACACACTACCTTGACTTGGAACTGTATTACCAGTCCTTTGCTGTCACTGAATTAAAATCTTGGAGCTCCCTCTCTAGCAGCAATTTTATATCCTACATCATACAGACTGCCATTGACAGCAAATGTTGACCATGACATCCCAGGTATTAAAAAAAATGTGTTCCAAAAACTGTTATTTTAGGCATTTAGAGGTCCTCTTTTTTTGCCTTTTAGTTACAAAAGATTGGGCCGATTCTCTACACCAAATCAACAAACTTTTTGTTCATCAAGGTTTCCTTGTTTCAGACGAAGACAGGTTTCAGGGTTTTACTTACGTAATGTCACTTCTAATAGCTTCAGTTCCCATAAGTAAATGCTGCCTCAGTTAGAAAGCTATACTGTTTTCCAGTATCCTGTCTTTTTGATTTTGCTTGACCCAAAGCTCAGCAGTTAATATTCTGTCGCTCTGCTTCTTGAACAAAGTTAAGTATTTGGGGCAATATTAAAATTCAATTTAAAAGATAGCCGTATTTGAGTTGTAAAGGTGAGGTACAGACCCTAATCCACACACAGGAAACAAAATCAAATAGATTATTCTTCTAGATTTCAATTGAGTAGACAATCCCTAATTAGTGCAATGTTTAGTTTTAAGACACATCAGCAGCAAATCCTTCAGTTCTGCATAACCACGATCCAGGTTTAAATCCCTGATTAACAGAAGCGGATGGTCCCAAAGAGGCTGTCTCATTGTTTAAGTTTAATTCGTCACAATATCCAGATCTCACTCACAGAGCTTATTGCTGTTTAAGCCGATATATTTAATTTGCATATTTTCACATCAGGTTTTAACACAACCCAAAAAGTGAAATAAATAACGTGTACAAAGGTGGGAAATTGCTGGTATTTACATGGATGCAGGCACAAGAGAAATAGCAAACGCTGCACCAAAAGTCCTCATTTGGCATCTTCAATTGAAACTGAAAGCAATTTGATATTCGACTCATTTATAAGGTTGTGATATAAATGTAAAATTCTCAGACAAAATGAAATTCTACTCAGTCAATGTTTATACACTGACCTTTGGGAGGATTTGTCTGATATATCAGTGAAATGATAAACATTTTACAATGAATACAGACTGAAGGATTCATAACGACTCATTTGCAGATTGAAGGGGCTAATGGAAAGCATAACTTGAAGCAAGCGCCTATTGCAAAACTCTAAGTCTAAAGACCTCGACTTGCTCTTCTTTCAAGTTAATGATATGAACATTAGATTCTCCAAGCCCCCAAGTTTCTGCCACACTTGGTTCAAGAGCCAGCCTTGCTGCCTGGATGAAATCTTTCCCTTCAGAATTGTTTGAACCAATAAATTTAAAATTCCGGGATTAGAAGTTCTGCTTGACATTCACAACAATACTTTGATTATTTTGGAAGCTATGTGCTCTGTTTACTTTGAATCACTTGCTTAAGGCCAGCAAAAAGTACTGTGCACTTGTGGCCTATATAGTTATCTTGATGCTAACTGGCATTCTGTCCTGTTTGATAATACTGTCACGTTTGACTGTCATTGTGTAACGGTGTTGATGGAAATAGGAAACAATTTAAGTGCCCTGGAGTGCAATGGTCTAACACAACATGGAGCATCAATTAGTGTAACTTTTTGCGAGTTACAAATAGATATCAAAATACCTTGAGGACAATGAAGGACAAGTACGATCAGCAGTACACTGACCTTGCATTTAACAAGCCGTACGTTTGTTTTAATGTTTGTGGAGTATTTTTTTTAAAATAACTTTCTGGAGCTCCTACAATGCTCAGCCAATAGGGCAGTAATCCATCCTTTTCAGCATCGCAATGCATCTAAGTTATTCTAATTAGTCAGATCTGAAGGAGGCTAGGATTGCCATGATGCGCTATACACTGCATAACATCACAAACTCCTAAAGAGAGTGCACTTAGGAATTTATTCCGCAGAGTTTGCTGAATAATTCTCTCTCATCTGTTTAAGACTGAGTTACAATTTGAGGAGCTCTTGTTGGTCACGTTACTGCTTGTATTTGTTCAACAATGATAGTGCCTCGAAAATACTTCAGTACAGCAACTATGGAGGCTGCCAAGAATTATTTAGTTAGTCCCATTGCCTTGGTCATTCACCACAAGCCTGTAAATCATCATCTTTTATCCATCTGAAAAGCACTATTGACCATATTGCCATCAGTCTCAGGCACTGCAATCCAGACCCAAGCCATTTGCTTAACGAGAAGGTCTTCTTTGTACCACCATTGGATTTTTCACTATTCACGTTAAAGCTATGTCCTCAGATTTTCCACACTTCATTAATGGGAACTATTTCTATCTGCTCTATTTGGATCTTTCTTGTGTTAGCAACACCTATCAAATTTACTCTAAACCTAAGGTAAATAATCTCAGCTTCTCCAATCTAATGTTATGAAAAGGTGAGGAGAGGCGAATCAACTCTCCTCTTTAAACCCCTCAGTTAGCCACCACAAAGATTTCTTTTAGAACACAGTTGTATTACCCTTCAATTCAAATGCTGGTTTCAAATTCAAAAGAAAGACAGTTACAAGATTTTCTCAAGTGAAAGAGTGAAATTTATTCCTTATTAATCTTGAGGAAAAATAAAATACAACATCAACATACACAAAAAAACTCAAATATAAAATTTGAAAAAGGGAGAGAGAGAGAGAGAGAGAGAGTTCAGTACAAAAAGGAGAATCAAGAACGTGTATTATAAGTCCTTTGAGCCAATGAGCTGTTTGGTTTAACCTGAGACTATGGTTATTTAATTGATGACTTGTGTCCTCAGCAACAGTGATATTTGTAGGTATCTTTGCATTCTCAATGGAATGGATATTTTTCTCCATCTTTCTTTTCATCAGGTGTTATTTTCTGAGACGCTGAGAAAAGAGCAGCCTTCCAATTGTGCTGTTATGCATCCATTATTCTGCTCTTTACTCAGCCCAAAGCAGTTGCTTAAAATAAATACTGTTCATTTGTGTATTCCTGCCTGGCTTCATGGTTTTTGCCAGGTAGATAATCTGCAGACTGAGTCATAGAGCCAAACAGCACGGAAACAAACTCTTTGGTCCAACCAATCTGTGCTGACCATAATCCCAAACTAAACCAGTCCCACCTGCCTGCACTTGGCCCGTATCCTTCCGAACATTTCTTGTTCACGTACTTGTCTAAATGTCTTTTAAATGTTGTAACTGCCATCTTTCATCCCATTATGTGAAACGTCCAGAACAATGTAAATGAAACAGGGATTACAGATCTGAGGGATGGTGTAATAAGCAGCAACATGCATGTTATCATAACGTGCAGATCCTTACTTACATTTGATTTACCAACATAGCTATTATCTGACAGCTGCATATTGAACTGAAATAATTGCTAAGGTTGCTTATAACAGAGAGGACATACATATTACGAAAGAGGTTAGTGAAATGGATTTACTATACCTGTGTATGGTGTTCTTTTTGGTTAGTGCTTGCTTTTTCTTGTGTTTCAAGTCAATAAAGCTACTTGCACATTGAGATACCAGTCAAGAGTATCTTAGGTTGGTGTTTATACATTGTCCATGGGGTGACTCGCTCCTCAGATCTAAGTAAGAACCTTGAACTTTTTCTGAACTGGAACAGTCCTTTATTTACATCTGTAAATTGTAGGTTCTCAAGTGTTGCTCGCTGAAGTAAGACCTCTTCACATGTCCATCTGAGACGAGCGTCTTCCTGTCACTGGCATCAGAGACAAGGGTTGGAATTTTCTCATATTTTTCTAACTGTGGGAACAGGCATCTTAAGCAGAGACTAAGATGTAGGTAGCCAGAGACTTTGGGACAAACAAAGGCTGGCAAGATTTGGCTCCAGATGTTCATGGGTTGAATGCCTACTCATACAGTCAGAGACAGATGTACAGCACAGAAACAGACCCTGCGGTCCAACTCATCCATACCAACTAGAGATGTTCAAAATTAATCTAGTCCTATTTGCCTGCATTTGGCCCATATACCTCCAAACCCTTCCTATTCATATAGCCATCCAGATGCTTTTTAAAATGTTCTAGTTGTACCAGCCTCCACCACTTCCTCTGGCAGCTCATACCATACACGCTCCACCGTCTGCATGAAAAAGATGCCCCTTGGGTCCCTTTTAAATCTTTCCCCGAATACTTTAAGCCTGTGCCCCCTATTTTTGGATCCCCTATCCCAGAGAAAAGGCCTATTCACCCTATCCATGGCCCTCGTGATCTTAAAACTTCTACAAGGCCACCGGTCAGCCTACAACACGCCAGGGAAAAAAATTCACCCCAGCCTATTCAGCCTCAAACCCTGGCAACATTCTTGTAAATCTTTTCTGCACCCGTTCGAATTTCACAACATCTTTCCTATAGCAGGGAGACCAGAATTGAACAAAGTATTCCACAACTGGCCTAACTAATGTCCTGTGCAGCCACAGCATGGCATCCCAACTCCAATATTCAACGCACTAACCAATAAAGTCAAACCTCAGGGAATCCAGCAGTGAGAAGCCAAGTAATTTTTATTTTATCATCACTGGGTGCAGGTCAGGCGTTTGGTAGGTTGGGAAGCAATGGCAGGGGCATAGATTTCAGAGACAACCCTCTTGCCCTCTATCTTGCCTTATCTGGGGGGTAGGTTGCTATGTTGGGAAACAAGCCACTTTTCCATTGAATCCCTGCAGTATGGAAACAGGCCCTTCGGCCTAACAAGTCCACACCGAATCTCACAGCATCCCACCCAGACCCATCCCCCTATAACCCACCTAATCTACACATCTCTGAAGACTACGGGCAATTTAGCACAGCCAATCCACCTCGCCTGCACATCTTTGGACTGTGGGAGGAAACCTGAGCACCTGGAGGAAACTCTCAGACACGGGGAGAATGTGCAAACTCCACACAGACAGTCGCCAGAGGGTAGAATCGAACCCGGGTCCCTGGTGCTGTGAGGAAGTAGTGCTAACCACTGTCCCACCGTGCCACCCCCATTTTGCTTTTTCATTACCTCATCTGGGGGGTAGGTTGCTATGTCGGGAAACAAGCCACTTTTCCCAATCAGAGATAGTAGGAACTGCTGATGCTAGAGAATCTGAGATAACAAGGTATAGAGCTGGATGAACACAGCAGGCCAAGCAGAGGATCTGGAATTTCTGACCCAAAAGAAGTCCAGACCCAAAATGTCAGCTTTCCTGCTCCTCTGATGCAGCCTGGCCTGCTGCCTTCACCCAGCTCTACACCTTGTTATCTCACTTTTCCAATCTTCCTGGGAGGCAGATGACTGGGGAGGTGCTGAGTTGAGGCCAAATCTGGGTCTAATTTGCTAGCAAATGGAGAAAACCCTCCTGCAGTACTTAATTGCTGAGGTGAGGAAAAGGAAGTGTTTCAAAACAGGGCAGAATTATGCCATTTTCTCCCCTTCTCACCTCTTCTAGTGCCACCTCAAAGCGAGGAAGATTCTAACCACTGACTGATTGTATTCTTATGGTTTCCACAAATCTCATGTGGCAGTGCTCAGACTTCAACCTGTGGATCTTAGCTGGTTCCTACATGTGAATCGTGAGTACAAAAACATACAGTGTGCACACTGTCTTCATTGTCAATTGGTGTGAAAAGGCTGAAAGAAAGTCATCAATTTTCAGTTGCAATATCAGTATTAATAAAGGAAAGCCAAGGCTTCAACCATTTATTCTTTCAGGGGCTCATGAAACCTGTTCCTGTGATAAGTCCCATGGGGAAAACTGATAAATTGGGCTCTCATGGTGTAATGGTAGGTGTCCGAACCTCTGAGCCAGGAGGCCTGGGTTCAAATCCCACCTGCTCCAGAGGTTTGCCAGAACATCTCTAAATAGGTCGATTTGGATAAAAATAAAGGAAAAACTGATCAGAAAGGAGGCTTGTTTAAGTTGACTGGCCTCATTCATTTACAGAGAAATCAGCAAACTGAAAAGGCAAAATCTCACCTTTCACCTTATCAGTTGCCAAATGAGGCAGTAAAGGATTGCAGAATATGCAGGGAGTAATTTTCAGTTCTGAAGGAGAGTCAGGCTAGACTGGAAACATTCAGCATGATTTGCTATCCAGAGATGCTCCCAGACCTGCTGAGTTTCTCCTTCATTCTCTGTATGAGTAATTTTTGGAAGTCACACGATAACAGGTTATAGTCCAACAGGTTTATTTGAAATCACAAACTTTGAGCACAGCTCCTTCGTCAGGTCAACACTGGCACCTCCACATAATAAGTAATTTTCAACACTATTTTGCAAGGAGTGTTAAGACAATATTATTGTTATTCATAATGGCGTCAATTGGGTATGGAACTTTTGAAAATAACGTCTTCCAAATTAAACAGTATTGGCTTTCAACCCATAATGCAATCAAACATGTAATTAGACGCCATATACCAACACGTGAAGAACAGAACCAGAAATGACAACCCCAACATAACAGACTGGATCACAAATTTCATGCAGAATAGAACAACATTGCATCATCAGAGGCCACACTGATGATGTTACCTAACATTTTGACAAAACGTCTGTGTGACAACCAGCCAGTTCGGTGAACAAGCCAACATCCTCGCTAAAATGTTGCATTTGGTGAGAACACGACTGCTTTTTGAGAGATGCAATGTCTATGATACACACAGACCAAATCAAGGGTGTCAGCCGGAATTTAAACCAGACAGAGGGAGAGATAGCCACAGAACAGAAGGGAAACAGCCTGCAATCTCTTCCTTAGAAACATCCATCAAAACCGATCTGTTCCTTTGAAGATGTCTTTGTTGCTACATCCTGAATGTTCTTGAGAATTCCTGATCAACTATACTGTGTCCAGGAGAATAACAGAATATTTCCAGCCACTGTCACAGAGTGACTGCTCCAGTTAGAAACTCCTGTACCAACAGCTACTGCAAGGAAAGTGACGTTTCACCTCGAATTTGAAGTTCTGTGGAGTTTTATCATCATTGTTAAATGTTTGGACCTGTTTTGAACATTTTTAGTTGGATCTTGTCATACTTTAAGCACTTTGCTGGTAGTCTTTGCATCTAGAGAGATTCAGAAATAAAGTAACTATTTGTTAACTTATGGAACATGGCTGGCTTATTTCTAATACTCAGTGAAGCCATGATTATTTACAACATACAGTAAAGTGAATGTACTATTGCCAAGATTGTATTGGACAGCCTCACTCAGCCTCCACATGCAGTCCCTTTCACAAGGTGCTGCACTGGGTTAGCAGATCACTGCCTGTTATGAAAAGGTGCTGCCTGTAATGCAACACCACCCTCCCTATCCTACATCCACATCAAACACTAACCCTGGCCCTGCATTCAGCACACCCAGCCATGACCCTTACATGACAGTGGAGCACTCAAACCTCCTGGCTCACATGAGACCCTAGGAAGTTGCACAAATAGTCGTTCCCCTTCAGTCAACACTGGCCTTTTATATTGTTATTGTTGACAACTTCCACATTATTGATGTGCCCAAGTTCAATTTGCAAACACCAAATTGCCTTTGGCCAGCCTTAAGCACTCTGAAACTGATTGTCTATGAAATGAGCAATGCAATGAACACCAATCCAGTGGAACCATACATTGCAAATGGCAGCCTCATACTTTGATCACTAATGTGATAGCATCCAGCAAATGTGGATCTCAGCTTTCGCCTGTCAATTTGGCACATACTGCACCCACCCTGAGCATTGTCCCAGCCATTTTTTGTGGAGCATTGCAGCCCTAGAGAAGGGAGAGTGATGGCTGGCAGAGCACACAATCAGCACTAGGCCTGAATGGTCATCAAATCCTCTTCCCAGAACCTCTGACCCCAGGAACTTTTGCACTACCATGGAAACCCATCTTGACCACTCCCCCCAGTGTAGAGACTCACCACATCGAACATTGTGAACAACTGCCCAACCTAGTCCCAAAGCCCCAGTACTGCACCTTGCTCATTCTCACCCTGCTCCTTTTGAATACCACCCCCACCCTGTGGAGGACAGGATACGGTTTACTGTCAATGATTGCGATCCCCTTGTGGAACCTTTCAAAGCCGTTCAAATATCCTTCATTCAACTTTTGAATTCCCCATCAGCATGCTTGTCCACACAACTGGAAATACGTCTGCTTAACTGCCTGAGCCTTTACTCTCCCACGTCTTACATCATGAGGTGAGATGATGGCCTAGCGGTATTATCGCTGGACTCTGGATTCAGAGACTCATGTAATGTTCTGGGGACCCAGGTTTGAATCCGGCTATGGTAGATGATAGAATTTAAATTCAATAAAATCTGAAATTAAGAGCCTAACGGTGTCCATTGTCAATTGACAGGAAAAACCCATCTGGTTCACTAATGTCCTTCAAAAGAGACAAAAAAACTTACCTGATCTGGCCTACGTGATTCCAGATCCACAGCAATGTGGTTGAGTCTTAACTGTCCTCTGGGGAATTAGAGATGGGCAATAAATGCTGACTAGCTAGCAACGCCCTCATCCTGTTAATGAGTTTTTCTAAAAAAATTAGTAACCCTGCAGCCCTAAACACCAAACCCTCCAAACATTCAATGGACAGACATCCGTGATTGTATTTACTCCTGACCTGTGCCTCTCACTGATGATCAGTGACTGACTAGGCTCCTGACTGCTGTGCTTACAACTCCCTGACCGACAATACACCATTCCCCTCACACTCATATTGACCCCATGGGACTGACCACTGAAAACCCCCATAGATTGTCCTGGTACAGATCCCCAGAACTTGTGTCCCAAATGGACAACTGACTATGGTGGAGTAATTGGACTGTGAGCATGAGTCATGGTACAGTACTCACTGACAGTCCAGTTTTCCTGACTGAGCACTGGCCACTATCTGTTTCTGCCATTTGGTTGAGAGCACATGCAGCACATGTGCCAGTTTGTTGTGTGGCACATGGATTACACGGCTGTCTTTGTGTGTTGTAAGCAAGATGGTTTCCCCCCCACTCTAGTACTTTGCAATACTGACAAGCACAAGCAGCCTCGTTATGTGTCTGCATCAAGAGGCCCTTAGAACAGCAGTAAGGCCAACCTTTGGCTCTGGTTGAAGTGCCAACAGCATCGCAAGATGAGGCATGGATAGTGCGAGCTTGCTGGTAGGCATAAAATGGGCAAGTGCTAAGATTGCAACAAAGCTGCTTTAGTTGTAGCCTGGTCCATTTCATGAGCTGCGTTCTTGTTCTCGCATGCAAACTGTCCCTGCTATAGTCTTCACAACGCTGCACTCTGTATTCTATTGCAAGTGCGTGACTTGCGAGTGGCCTGCCAATATATCAGAGAGGTGCCATGATGGGTGTGGTGAAGTGGCAGATGCCTCTAACAATAGATGGTGGTGTGACTGGTACCCATGGATCACGCCCTGGGCAGCATCCAAGATAGAGGTCATTTGGAGCAGGTGACATTCCGAATCCAACAGGTACCTGTTCTGGTTTTGCTCTCAAGTTTCCTCAAACTTCAGCTGGACTGGTGAGTTTGATAAAATGGGTGGCCGAATACTCGAGGTGAGGTGGTGATGGCCTAGTGGCATTATTGCTGGACTGTTAATCCAGAGACCCAAACAATGCTCTAGGGGCCCGGGTTCAAATTCCACCATAGCAGACGGTGGAATTTGAATTCAATAAAAATATCTGGAATTAAGAATCTAATGATGACCGTGAATCCAATGCCAATTGTTGGAAAAACACATCTGGTTCACTAATATCTGTTAGGGAAGGAAACTGCCATCCTTACTCAGTCTACTTGTGACTCCAGACCCACTGCAATGTGGTTGACTCCTAACTGTCCGTTGGGCAATAAATGCTGCCCAGCCAGTGATGCCCCCATCCTGTTAATGAATAAAGAACATTTTAAAAAAAAGGATGAGGTGGTAGTGGTGCTAGCGAGGTGTTCAAGCACTAATCCCTTTGATTAGCATTTTACCACTGCCTGGCGAGAATCTTGCCATGTCACTTGTGAAAAGCATAAAAGATGGAGTGAGATGATCTAGACATCACCATGAGTCTCACTGCACTTGTTACCTGATTTTGCCTCATAGTCCGCACCACTCAGACTGCTATGAGATTCAACTCTTTGTTACTGAGACAATGAGGGTCACCTCAATGCTTGATTTTATTCACTCAGATCCAAGACTGTTCTCTCTGCCAAATCCATGTCAGATATACTGGGTGGTGCTAATCCATTCCTCACCTTTAACCCTTTCAGAGCCTTACACCATTATACAATCCAAGTATCATTAAAACAAAACTAACTGCAAAGGAAGGGGATTTTTTTTTGTTTTAAAGTCGGCATGAAAAACCTCTGGATTACATTCTAAAGATTTCTGGACTTCTTGCGCTATGCATTCGCCTGAAAAAGTGAATTATAAAAGCCTTGAAGCACAGCATCTACTTCCAGTCTGGAATTACTGTTTGATACCTAGTAAATCTTTTTCAAGTATTTTAACATGGTATTTGTCTTCTTCACTATATTGACTGAATACATTCAGAGTTTGGTTTACATCTGAGTCACAGGATATCTTATGGCAACTGTTACCATTTCCTGTAATTTTTGATCATGGTGTAGTCTGGGGAATAAACACAGATGTCAAGAGAAAGTCTATGAGAAGATCAAAGGGTAATTAAACTGGAGGTGTTAAAAAATGATTAAAAGTGGACAATCAGAAAGTATTCTGTCTTGCCTGAGTTAAGAATGAGGGGACAAAACTTTATAATTGGTGCTAGTCCCAGCAGCGTTGCTAACTGGAAGCATTTCTCCACGCAGAGAGTCAGGGGAATATCACTGCTTCTTCCAAAAAAAGAAAATTCCATCAGAAATTTCAAAACAAACATGTAGATTTTTGCAAGCAATCTGCAACCCAGAGTATGGAGATAGCTAAGAATGCTGCAACAGGCTCAGTAATTTGTATGGTATACTCCCGCTGTTAGGATCATTTTGTAGATACTCACTAGGATGGTACTGTGAATGAACAGATCTAGCAGTTTCAGAGATGGTATGAACTGCAGATGCTGGAGAATTTGAGATAACAAGATGTAGAGCTGGATGAACACATCAGGCCAAGCAGCATCATTGGAGCAGGAAGGCTGACATTTCGGTCCTAGACCTAGCAGTTTGAGTTATGTGGCATTTTCTATCTGCATTGACAGTCCACTGACAACATAATGGAAAAGAGGCACTGAGACATATTTTACAGGGGTATGATTTCACAGTCAGGTAAACATTAGTAATGTGAGGAGATTAAATGTTACTGCTTACAAAATATAGTGTGATATGATTATACATTTGAAAGATCGAGAGGATTAATGCCTTTTTATGGCTCATTCGAAGGATTCTTTACTGTTGGATGGTGTTTTAAGTCTTACAGAACTGGCTCAGCCCAGTTAATTGATGAACTGCATTGATACATTTTCAATGCTCGATTCCTTCAGGTTGTATCATGATCCCAAGGTATCAAACCATCTGTTGATTCGATCAATATTGTTTCAGTGAAAACAAGGAGAAAGGGTTAGTTTGTTGAACAGATGACAATACCTCAATCATGTCTGTGGACAATGTGTATTTATATTCTGAAGTTAAATTGAAATTGATCAAAGTTTCAGAATGGAATCCTTTCATGATTTATAAAGAGATTGAATGCGTGCATTTATATTATGCTGTTGTGACCACAGTCTATCAATGTTTTACAGCCAATGAAGTGGCTTCGAAACAGGAAGAATTGCTGGAAAAGCTCAGCAGGTCTGGCAGCATCTGTCGAGAGAAATCAGAATTAACGTTTTGGGTCTGGTGACCCTTCCTCAGAGCTGATGGTAGCTAGGAAAATGTAGGTTTATGTGCAGAAGATAGTGTGGGAGGAGAGGGGAGGGAGTAATTGATAGGTGGGGATAGAGCCCAAAAGAGAGAAGAACAGTTGAACAGACAAAAGAGTTGATACCGATTTGCCTGGGAAGGTGAACAACTGTTAATGGTTAACAACACGCAGTGTATAATGGCAAACTGTGTGATAAGAAGGCCTGGAATTTGGGGTTGGTGTCAAGGGCTATAGGAGAGTTCAGGTCCTAAAATTATTGAACTCAATATTGAGGCGAGGGCTACAGAGTCCCCAAGTAGAAAATGAGGTGGTGTTCTTCCAACTTGTACTGGAGCACTGCTGCAAGCCAGAGACAAATGTTGGCCAGGGAGCAGGGTGGTGTGTTAAAGTGACAGGCAACTGGAAACTCAGGGCTTCTTATGTGGACAGAAAGGAGATGTTGTGCAAAGCAGTCACCTAGTCTACATTTCCCCAATGTGGAGGAGACCACATTGTGAGCAGCAAATGCAGTAGACTTGATTGTGTGAAGCGTTGCTAGAAAGTATGTTTAGGCCCTTGGATACTGAGGGGGGGGGGGCACAGGGGGAAGAGCTAAATGGGCAGGTGTTACACTTTCAGTGATTGCATTGGAAGGTGGGGCTGTGTTGGGACTGAAAGAAGAGTGGATCAGGGTGTCCCAGAGGGAACTTTCCCTGCCAAAGGTGGACAAGGGACGGGAGGGAGAATATGTATCTGGTGGTGGCATCTCGCTGGAGGTGGCAGAAATGGCACCTGATGGTTTTCTGGATGTGGATGCTGGTGGGATGGTAGGTAAGGGCAAGGGAAACTATCGTTATTGCGGGAGGGAAGAGACGGGGTGAGGGCGGAAGTGCAGGAGATGGGTCGGACCTGGTTGAGGGCCCTGTCGACAACAGAGGTGGGAAATCCTAGGTTGAAGGTGGACATTTCAGAGGCTTCCTTGAAGTTGGCCTCATCTGAGCATACGTGACAGAGACAGAGCAACTGGGAGAATGGAATGGAGTCTTTACAGGAAGCAGGGTGCAAGGATGTATAGTACAGGTAGCTATGGGAGTTGGTGAGCTTATAATAGATATTAGCAGCTAGTGTATCCCCAGAGATGTCAAGGATGGGAAGGTGAAAGCGAGGGCAGAGTAGAAATTGGAAGTGAAAAATCAATGAACTTTTCCAATTCCAAATGAGAGAAGGAAGCAGCACCAATGTTATCATTGATATATTGAAGAAAGTTGTGGGTGGGGGCCAGAATAGGACTGGAACAAGGAATTTTCCACTTTCCCCTTGAAGAGACAGGGGTAACTGGAGCTCATGGGAGTACCCATGGCCACCCCTCTGAACTGAAGAAAATGGGAGGAGTTAAGAAGCTTTAAAATGTTGTCTGTTACAATATCGGAAACACGTCATCCAATTGGTGCACTGTATATGCCGATGAACAGCAATGCGATAAAAGTCAGACAGCTGTGTTTTCTGATGCTGATGGAGGGATAAATATTGTCATAGACACTGGCGATAACTCCCCATCTTTGAAATACCAGCTCGGAGAAAAGAGGAGGTTTTGGTTTAACATTGTGCAGCTATGGGTGAAACTTGGTCCCAGACAGTATACGTCCCACTCAGGGCAGCCATGTTTGTCAACTAACCTAACATCACTTCAGACTGCGAAAGTGATGACAACCAGAGGATAGTTTTGAAGTCTATTTGTTTTCAGGCTGTGAGTATCACTGGCAAGCTCTATTTGTTACCGTAGCTAATTTGTTTTATTTCTCTCTCCTGGGACATGGAGATTGCTGGATGACCACCATTTATCACCCATCCCTAATCACCCTTGAGAAAGGGGGGTAGTGAGCTGTCTTGTTAAAACAGTGAAGTCACATGTTGTAGGTTGACTCAACACCCTTAGAGAGGGAATTTCAGGATCTTGACCCAGTGACAATAAAGGAGTGGTAACAAATTCCAAGTCAGGATTGAGTGGCTTGGAGGGAACTTAGAGTTGGGCGTGTTCCTATGCATCTACTGTCTTGGCCCTCTGGATGGAAGCTGTCCTGGGTTTGAAAGGTGCTGTCTGAGGATCGTCAGTGAATTTCAGACGTGTCTTGTAGATCGTACACACTGCTGCTACTGAGCATAAGTGGATGTTTGTGCGTGTGCTCATCAGATGGTTTTCTTTGTTCTGAATGGTGACTGAAATAACCAACAAACTGGTATCCCATTGCCAAGTCATCCCTTATTTACATGTGGAGTGTCCTTGGCACTGATCCAGCTCCCTCAGAGCGAACAGAGCCCCTGACAGTCTTGTTTATATCTGTCAGCCAGGGGTCCCTGATTTGGAGCTGTTAATCTGATCCAATGGGATGGTCATATACTCAGATGTCCACCTGGCTGGCCTTGTTACAATCACTGCATACCCCCACCCTGAGTATGATGACTCCGCTCCTCCTGTAGTTCTTCCCAGGGCATTTTGGCACTGGGTCTGGTTCCTCCAACTCTGCTTCTGGTACTGGCAATGTGTAACGCACACTAGCTCACATCTTGTGCCCGGAGCAACTTGGAAGAAATTCATTCTCTTCAGGTGAGAAAGGATTCAATGCAGTGACATCTACCATGTCCATCTCAGATTCTGGAGAGGGAGAACCCATGGGCACTGGAATGGTGGCAAAGGAGAAGACAGTCATGTTTTGCTCCCACACTGGGCGAGTTTCTGGCTTTCATATGGTCCATGTGTTATTTCAGGGCTGTTGCACCTACCCAAACTTATGTATCACTGGACTGGACCTTGTGTCAACCTTGCCTCTTACCCATGCAGGGCCATTCCTGTGGTTCCTACACCAAACTTCATCCTTTGAAGTAAGCTTTGCCCCTCACTTAGCAAAGTTTTTTTTTTTTAAATCTGGCATTGGCATTTCAGATGCCGTTTCAGCCTTCCACAAGGTCCAGGAATATCAGATGTAACTTGGTGCAGAGTCTTTTCCCCATATAGCAACTCTGCTGGAGTGATCCCTGTCAATGCATGAGGGGTGGTCCTATTATCAAACAGGGACAGTTTGGTATCTAGTAAAGCTGCAGGCTTTTTCTTTAAGCCTGCCTTCAAAGTTTGGATTGCTCTTTCTGCCAGACCATTGGCTAGTGGATAGTATGAAACTGTCCTTACATGTCAAAGCCCATTCAACTTTAGGAAATACTCATCCTCCCTACTGGCAAACAATGACCCATTATCTTTGACCAAAACTTCTGGGAGTCTATGTATTGAAAAAGGTGTGCAGTTTTTCTATCATTGCCTCCCTGTTTGATGAATGAACTCTGTGCACATCCAGCCACTGTGAGCAGGCATCCACAATGACCAAACACATTGAGCCCATGAAAGGGCCTGCATAGTTGACATATAATCAAGTCCAGGGTTTATCTGGCCATTCTCACTAATGTGGAGAGCTACCAGCTGTAATATCTGTCCTCATTGGCACTCTGGGCACTGCCCCACTAATGCAGCCATGTCAGCATCCAATCCTGGACACCAGCCATAACCTCTCACTAATATCTTCATTTCAGAAACCCTTGGATGATACCAGAAGAGCTCAGCCAGTATTTGGCAGCAACAGTAGCTCAGAACAATCATTTTGCTCCCAATAGCAATATGCTGTCCTCTGATCTGGTCTCTCCAGGTCGATAAAGGTTTCATTTCTGCTTACGACAACACTTTGGTTTCCCCCATCACCACCAGCTGTTTCCATTTTGCCAGGACTGGAACTTTGTGTCCAAAGTCTGAGATTGTCTGCTGTTACTGGAAGGGTGTCCAAAAAATTTGAATCCATTATGGATTCTTCCAGTGGTGGTACCACCAATGGAGTATCTGCCAGCAGGAGGCAGCTCAATGCATCCACATTTGCTACTTGGCCTCCCAGATGTTGTCCCAACCTGTCATTGTATACACTTAGTATTAGAGCCCACTGCTAAATTCAGCCTCAGGCACTGCCTTGTCCTCTTTAAGGAGACCCTGCAGGGGTTTGTAGCCTATTACAAGTTTACATCTGTCAATGAATTAGTGGAATTTCCTTCTCTACCTGGGCTTATTTATGCTCTGGATACATATGCTATTGGACATTCTTTTCCATTGGGCTATGAACTAATAGTACCCTGACGCCATATGGGGAGGCATCACATCTGTACCAGATCTTGCTTGGGATCATAATGTGCCAGTACTTTACAAGATGATAGCTGTTTCTTCACTTCCCTAAGCTATGGATTGGCAATGCAACCATTTCCAGGGCTGACCCTTATTTTAAGATGCCAGGATGGAGATCAGGTTATGTGTGACCTCTCCATACTAATTCACCAGCCCAAGGAAAGACCTAAGCTCCAGTAAAGACCTTGGATTACCCTCACGTTATCTTCCAACAGGTATAACCCAGTCTTATCAACTCTGTAGCCCACACAGGTCACTTAGCATTCTTGGAACAAACTTTTCCCTTCTAAGTCATACACCCACCTGGGAGAAACATCTAAGTACTATGTCCAGTTCTCTAAATGCTTGTTATTGGTCTTCCCTGTTAGTAGCATGTCATCTAGATAAATGGTGACCTGGGGCAGACCTTGTACAATGTCCTCCATTATCCACTGAAAAATTGCACAAGTTGGCAATACCTCAAATAGCGCTCTTGTATAATTGGACAAACCTTTATGGATATTAAGCATAGCCTACTTATGGTATCCTCATAACTGCAATTGTAAGTACACATGGCTCATGTTCAAATTTGTGAAGAACAGCCAGCTTTATGTGCAAGTCCTCAACGTGAGCAATTGGGTATTTAACCAGCTGTGCAAGCAGTTTGCCATTTGTTTGAATCTCCACAAGTGTGAACCGAACCATCATACTTCACAATCAGTATTACATTACTGCCCATTCCACAAACTGGACTGGTTTGATGAATCCTTCGCTTTCCAGCATTGATTTCTGCCTCTACTTTTGCCTGTAAGGCAAATGGCATGGATGGGCCCTTGCAGAATTGCTTCTTGGTCAACATGTAAGGTGGCCTTAGCTCCTTTGATAGTCCCTAGACCTTCCAGGAAAACATCCAGGTATTTAATTAGGACTTCACTCAGGCAGCCATTTTCTAATTGAGAAACATTTAATTAATCTAGGCAACTTTTTCCTCAACCAATTTCACCCCATCAAGCTTAGGCCCAAGCCTTTTACTACAAGTAATGGGAACTGAACCAGCTGCTACTTGTAAGTGACCAGAACTGAAGTTCTACCTTTAATCAGTAAAGGTTCCTCCTTATAGGTTCTCAGTATGGCTGAGGGCTTGTACAAAGTTAAGGATTGGAGTCTAGAGCAAATTTTGTTAAAGACTGGTTCTGCATTCACCAAAATGGCCGCACAGACATTGACCTCCCTCAGTAGGCCATTTAGGTTCTGATTTGGACTTTGTTAAACAATTTAACTCTTCCTAACCAGCTCTAGGTGGACTTTCCAGGGTGTGTACTCTCCTTGAGAGTTTTCTTACTCATTTTAGGTCTAGTGGGGTTCTTTTGCTATCTTGAGTCCACATATTTGCAGCATCTACTATGACTTGCCAACCCAGATCCTGAAGAAAATTTTAGCTGTTTGGCCAAGGTTTGGCTTTGTTTTGGGGGTTTTGCTGTGGACAGACCTTGAGGCCCTCTGTTCAGAGTATGTCCTGAGTAAGGCTATGCAATTGCCTTCACTCAAGTGGTGTTCCCCATGCTCATTTGGACTGGCAAGTGTTGTCCACTTCTGTCAGAATAGCTTGCAATCCATATGCTTTAGTTGCTGCATTTCCAATGACAAAGCCAGTTGTGGTGCCTGTTTGAAGTCCAGTTGGAGCTTCAGCTAGTAGACTCTTTTGCATTGTTATGTCATTAATCCATGAGTGATGCTTGCTTGCAATGGAGGTTAGATGAGGAATCCCAGATGAATGCTACAATTAATACTCAAACTTTTGTACCAATATACAAGACTGCCATTTGTATTAGTGTTACTCCATGTATACAGCTAGCTGAGGTTCAGCTATTATGTGCTTTTGAGTGGTTATAACAGTTACATTAATCCCAAGTTTAAAGTAGACTTAGCATCTTAAGAGTTAAACCAAAGTCATATGCCTCTGCCAGTTATCTTAACTTAGTTAAAAATCCCAACAGATTCCCCTGGTTCTCAAATCAGTAAAACCAATGGCATCTTAGAATTAAAGGCTGGGTGTCATAATATTCCTGAACTAAATCCATCAACTTTTAAAACATTTTAGTATCTGGTGCCTCAAAGACTAAGGCTCCTAGTTACCCAAAAAGCTGCAGGTCCACAAACAATCAGGAGAAAGCCCCATTGCTTTTCATCTACCACAATGTCATTTGCCCAGAAAAAAAGCTAACATTTTTTCAACATACCAGGCCCAGTCTTCAGTGATAGGATCAAACAAGTTAATCTTCCCAAATAACAGCATGATGTCAGCAATGCTTACCCCCAACTCAAAGACCACCATTATATGCAAATTTCTTCAGGATCACATTGTCCTCACATCAGCACTGAAATAACTCAGATGCTAATATCCCATCACCAAAGCCTTAATAGCACATGGCAACTCTTTGACTCTGATCCAGCTCCCTCATAGCCAGGTCTCAGAGTGAGTAGAGCCCCTGACACTCCTGTCAGCCAGGGCTCCCTGATTGGACCAGATTAACTGCACCAATCAGGGAATTAATTCTTCTCAAAGGTCCACCTGGCTCACCTTGTTACAATCATTTAATTGTCAAACTTCTTGAATGTTGTTGGAACAGTAGTCATCCAGGCAAGTGCGAAATATTTCATCGTACTCTTTACGTGTGCCTTGTAGATGATAGGTAGGCAGTGGGGAGTCAGGTGGTGAGTTATTCATCACTGTATTCCTAACCTCTGACCTGATCTTGTAACGACTGTGTTTATGTGGTGAAACAAGTTGAGTTTCTTGTCAATAGCAAACCCCAGGATGTTGATAGTGCAGTATTCTGTGATGATAACACTATTTTATGTCAAGGGGCTATGGTTAGATTGTCTCTTATTGTAGATGGTCATTGTCTGGCATTTGTGTGGCATGAATGTTAGTTGCCATTTGTCAGCCCAAACCTGGATATTGTCCAGATCTTGTTGCATTTGAACATGGACTGCTTCAGGATCTGAGGAGCTGCAAATGGTGCTGAACAATGTACAATCATTGGTAATAATCCCCACTTACTGACTTTAAGGTCATTGATGAAGCAGCTGAAGATGGTTGGGCCTAGGACATTACCCTGAGGAGCTCCTGCAGCTGAGATGACTGACCTTCACCAACCACAACAATTTTCCTATGTGCCAGGTATGATTCCAACCAGCAGAGAGTGTGCCCTGATTCCAATTGAATCCAATTTTGCTTGGGATCCTTGATGCCACAATCAATTGAATGCAGCCTTGTTGTCAAAGGTTAACACTCTGACCTCACCTCTGGAATTCAGCACTTTTGTCCATGTTTGAACCAAGGCTGTAATGGGGTCAGGAGCTGAGTGGCCCTGGCGGAACCCAAACTGGCCGTAACTAAGCAGGTTATTGCTGAGCAGGTGCTGCTTGGTAGCACTGTTAGTGACACCTTCCATCACTTTACTGATGATTGAGCGTAGACTGATGGGGTGGTAATCAGCCAGGTTTGATTTGTCCTTTTTTTATGTACAGGACATACTTCTACAAATTTCCACATTGTCAGGGAGATGCCAGGGCTGTAACTGTACTGGAACAACTTGACTAGGGAGCGGCAATTTCCGGAGCGCAAGTCTTCAGCGCTATTGCTAGAGTGGTGTCTGAGCCCATAGCCTTTGCAGTATCCAGTATCTCCAACTGTTTCTTGCTATCATGCGGAGTGAATTTAGTTGGTTGAAGACTGATATCTGTGATCCTGGGGATGACTGGAGGAGTTCAAGATGGATCATCCACTCAGCACTTCTGGCTGAAGATTGCTGTGAAAGTTCTTTTGCCAGCAGGACAGGACATATCCAGGCATGGTGATATAGGTGTCTAAGACATTGTCTGTAAGGTGTGACTCCATGAGTAAGACTATGTCCAGCTGTTGCTTGACTAGTCTTTGAGACAGCTCCCCCAATTTCAACTCTAGCTCCCAGATGTTAATATGGGTCGACAGGTCTGTTTCTGCCATTGTCTCTTCCAGTGCCTCGGTCAGTGCCAGGTGGTCCAAGCAGTTTCATTTCTTTGTTGAGACTTTGTAGTGATTGGTACAGCAGAGTGGTTTCTTATGCCATTTCAGAGGGCAGTTGAGGGTCAACCACATTGCTGTGGGCCTGGAGTCACATGTTGGCCGGATGAGGTAAGGATGGCAGATTTCCCTCCCTTATGGACATTAGTGAACCAGATGGGTTTTTCTGACAGATGGCAATGGTTTAGTGGCCATTAATAGACTCTTAATTCCCGGTATTTGTTTCTATTGGATTCAAATCCCACCTCTAGCTGGATTCAAACCTGGAACAATAGCTGAGTTTATGATTAATAGTCTCGTGATATGAGTAGTATAGATACATCCACAGTGCTGTGAGGGAAGGAGCTCTGCATTTTGACCCAGTGACAGTGAAGGAATAGTGATGTAGATCGAACATAGGATAGTCTGTAACTGCCCGGGGAACTTGCAAGTGGTCGTATTCCCATGCATCTGCTACCCTTGTTCTTCTCAATGTTAGAAGTTGTAAATCTACAAGATGATTTTGAAGGAGCCCTGGTGTGCTGTTACTTGTAGATGGTACACACTGCTGCCACTGTGCATCCATTGGTGGTGATTAATTGTTAAAAATAGTGGAAGGGGGGGCAGCAATCAAGTGATTTTCTTTATCCTGGAAGTTGTAGAGATTTTTGAATCTTGTTGGAACTCCATTTATTAAGTCTGGGGGAGAATATTCCATTTCACTCCTGACTTGCACCTTGTGATTTATGACCAGCTTATGGAATGAGTCACTCACTACAAAGTATCCTGTCTCAGGTCTGCACTTGGAGCCACAGCATTTATGTGATGTGTCAAATTCCATATTTTGGCCAATGGTTACACCCAGGAAGTTGATGGTGCAGAATGCCCTGAAGCTAATTTCATTGAATGTCAAGAGGAGATGGTTAGATTTGCTTTCCTTGGAAGGAGTCATTGCTTGGCACTTGTGTGACATATGTTACTTGTCACTTATCAGCTCAAGCCTGAATCTTGTCCAGGTCTTTGTTGCATGCGGGCAGAGACTGTTTCAGTAGCTGAAGAGTTACAGTCAAGTCTCATTAGAGGAATGATTGCGCCAGAGAATCATAATGATATACTGTGCCTAACCAAAACTGCATGAAAGCTGCTAGCAGAGCCTAACAAATGGGTTGACATGTCTTACAGATATGATATTTTTCACTAGGTTAGCGACTGAGATTTTTGTAGCTGGTTCAATGTAAGCGTTCATAACAATTTTAGTACCACTCTCATTTGTAAATGATGGGAAAAATGCGCAAAAATCTTTATTCCAAATGGTCGACAACTTAAAATTGGAAATAAGAATAACTTCTTGTTAATGTGTACAAAAGAAAGATTGTAAGAACATCAGTAGCAAATAAAGAATAGCAAGGAAGAAAGGTTTGCTGTTATCCAGGAGCTAATCATGTGTCTCAAAAGCCATAGAGTACTACTCCTACAGTTAAGTGCTTTTGATTTGCTCTGATTGTTACATGAGCGTGCAGAACAATATGTTTTTTTATATACAACATTGTTGGAGTTTTTTCTGAAATTATTAAACTTGAAAGGTCAAGGACTAACCCACACTCTTGAATCATTTCAAACGCATCTAACTTGTGTTAGAACCCTCACTGATTTTTCTTTTTTATTTTATTTTTATTGTTTTATAAATTTTGGCTCGGAGCTGTGAGCTGGGAATTGTTGGATAGAAATGAATTGTGGACTTTGATACAGCTTGCGGCCAAGGAAGAAGAATAGAAGGAGAATTTTCTGAAGAAGGGTCCCAACCCGAAACGTCAATTTTCCTGCTCCTCTGATGCTGCCTGGCCTGCTGTGCTTCTCCAGCTCCACTTTGTTATCTGACTCCAGCATCAGCAGTTCTTGCTGTCTCTAGACCAAACAAGTGATGTTTTTTGTGAGGCCAGGCCTAGAGGATAATTGCGGGACGAATCTTGGTCAATAGGATTCTAATATACACAGCGACACCAGAGGGAGGACTGTGTTGAAATAGAAAGCAGACTTTGGCTGTTAACAAGGTCAGTATTTGGTTCTGACAAGTCTGGAAGAGACCTTCTCTTCAAGCTGAAGGCAGTTGTCGAATGGTCAGTCTGTTAAGGTGAAACCAGAATTGAATTTTTTTTTAACTGTGTTTTGGTTTGGAGGAGATGAGCTTGACTGCTGACAAGAAGCATGAAAATTTGAAAGCACCCTGCCTGATCTACCATACCACGTTTTGGAAGCCCAAAGACCAGAAAGATGAGTTAGAAGTATCGCTGCCTTTGCCTGGATGAACTGAGAAGGAACCCTATTCGGCAGTTTCAGAAAAGCAACTAAGGAGTTCACGTTTATGTCTGTGGGGCAATGCGCCATGAAAGCCATTTAGATAATGTGGCCAATTTTGTTATTTTCTTTAAATTTTCCCTGACTGTATTTTGTTTGTCTGACTGTCTTTTGTGCGACTGGACTGGAAACAAATGCTACAGGTTTAAATTATAGACACTAATTAGGTTACCATGTTGAACAATTGTTTCTCCTAAAGTTATTGTGCATTTAATAAATACTTGTGTTTGGTTCAACATAAAAACTCAACGTCTAGAAATTAATTATTCACAAAGCCTGGGACTGGTCATTTAAAAGTTCGGTTAGGAAACATTGGAGTAAGTATGAGTTTTATTTTATTGTGTTACGAATAGAGGTAGAATAGCTCATTTGTTTCTGCTATTTGTCTCCATGTCATAATACTAGTTCTATTGATATTAATCACAGCAGTTTTTCAGAATGCAACTCAATTTTTCTTTATCCCGACAATACAATTCAGAAATACGGTCGGGAATGTGCTAGCTCTGGAAGCCATTTATTTATTTTGTTATGTTCTTTCAAAGGAGATGAGCATCGTAGGTAAGGTTAGCATTTGCTGTCCATCCCTGATCCTCTGATATAAACGTCACTGCAAGTTAAACCACCTAACTGCAGGAGAAGCACTAGGAGGTTTTTGAAACATGAGTTTTTTTTTCAGATTCCCAGCATCCACAGTAGTTTGCTTCTATTAGAATGTAAACATTAAACTTTAATTCTATCCACCGTCACTGGCTTTCTGGATTGGAACACCAGTGTCCTCTTTATTCCTGTAATGTTTTTACTTTCAAACACTTATCCAATCCAGCTTTTAAAGCTATGATTGAATCTCTAATTACATCTGTCTCAGGCAGTACATTCCAATCTCAACTACTCAGTGCATGAGAATGCTTTTTCTCCTAACCCTCTGGATGCTTGGCAAATCACCTGAATTGAAACTCTGCTTTTTGTCAGCTCTGCATCCATTGTATCTTTTTTCATTCTATCTGAGCTCTTCAAGCTTTTAAACATTACTCTTGTCAAAATTACTCTTAACCTTTATCCGCCCTAAGGAGAACAACCCCAATCTTTCCATGTAGCTATAGATTAGTGATGCCCATGTCCCTCATCCCATGAGTGAATAAAAGAATTGCGTATTCCTGAAATCATTTCAGTAAATTTCTTTACCCTCTCCAGCAAAGCCTTCTTATAGTTTGGTGGCCAGAACAGGGCACAATGTCATTGTTGCAACCATAACCACTGTTTTATGTATCTTATTGTAACGCCTCAGTGTTTGCGTCTATATCTTTTTTCATAAAGATTGGAATCTCATCAGCTTTCACTCTTGATTACATCTTGTTATCCATAAAGCCATTAGCTGCCCCGGAAAGTACAGTTCAGTATATTGTTCGCAAGAGGCAAATAGTGCAATAATATTCCGGGTTCCTGCTCACAAATCGGTTTTCCGTTTTGGAAGGTGATAAGGATGTTGATCCCTTAAGGGAGTGCAGTTAACATCACATTTTTGGCACTATGAGTGGCCCTTATGTACAAGAAGGAAGCAAGAAACTGTGTCCAGTTCTGGTCACCATGTTATAGGAAGGTTATTATTAAGTTGGACAGAGTTCAGAAGAGATTTACAAGGATGTTGCTGGGTATGGAAGGTTTGAGTTATAAGGAGAGGCTGGATGAGCTGGGACTTTTTCACTGGAGCAGAGGATGTTGAGAGGTAACCTTATAGAGGTTTGTAGGTAAGGTTGATGGTAGGTGCCTTGTCCTTAGAGTGGGGGCTTCAAGACAAGGGGCATATTTTTAAGATGACAAGAGAGGGATTTAAAAAAGACACAAGGGGCATTTTTTTTTTTACGTAGAATGTGGTTTCTATATGGAGAGAACTTCCAAAGAAAGTGGTGGATGGGGGCACAGTTACAACATTTAAAAGGAACTTGGATAAGTACATAAATAGGAAAGGTTTGCAGGGATATGGACCAGGAGCAAGCAGGTGGGGCTAGTTTAGTTTTGGATTATGTTCAGCATGGATTAGACCAAAGGGTCTGTTTCTGTGCTGTATGATTCTATAAAAGAAAAATTGATGGTGTTGGAAGATTCATTAGTTCGGGAACAGACAGGCATTTTTGTATCTGTAGATGCGATTCCAGGATGGTATGTTGCCTCCCTGGTGCCAAGGTCAAGAATGTAACACAGCAGCTGCTGGGCATACTTCTGGGGGAGGGTGAACAGTCAGAGGTCATGGTTCACTTTCTTACTGAGGCAAAAAAGATGGAATGTAGCCCTGCAATTGGAATTTAAGCGACTAGGTAGAGGATTAGCAAGAAGGATGTCAAATTTAGTAATCTCCAGACTACTCCCAAGTGTGTACACAAATAGAAGGATAAAGCAGATGAATGTGCGACTAGAAATATGATGCAGGAGGGAGGGCTTTCAGTTTCTGGGACACTAGGGCTTGCTGTGAGGACAATGGCTCCTTCACAAACCAAATGGATTGCTCCTGAATCAAGCTAGGACTGAATTCCTTGCAGGGTATTTTGCTAATTCTGTCAGGAGAGCTTTAAACTAATTCAAAACAAATAAAAAAATCAAAGCTGTGGATTCTGGAGGTCTGAAACAAAGGAAAAACAGAAATTTTTGGAGAGACTCAGCAAATCTGGCAGCAGCTGTGAAGAGAAAACAATGTTAATGTTTCGAGTCCAGTTCTGAAGAAGGGTCACTGGACCCAAAATGTTAACTCTGTCCACAGTTGCTGCCAGACCTGCTGAGTTTCTCAATCACCTTGTGTTTTAGTTTTAGATCTCCAGCATCCGCAGTTCTCTAATTTTTAAAACAATTATTTGGGATGAAGTTAATAGTTACCTGGGAAAAAGTGAATGGATTAGGAAGAGTCAGCATGGATTTCTAAAGACAAAATTATGCTAACTACCTTGCTGGAATTTTTTCAAAGAAGTAACAGAAGGGGTAATGAAGAACATTGTTAATGTGGTGTTCATGGACTTCCAAAAGGCATTTGATACAATGCCACACAACAGATGATGAGAAACGTTGCAGCTCATGGAATAAAGGGACAAAAGCAAAGTTACTTTTCTGATACAGATTAATTAGCTGGTTCTTGGTGTTCAGGGGACAATTTCAACACTTGATACAAAACTTGGAAGAATTGTAAGCTGTAAGGACGAAAGAGTGGAACTCCAAAAATACGTAGACAAGTTGGTGGACTGGGCAGGTAGGTGGCAGATGTAGTTCAATATGGACAAGGGAATAGTTAAGGTCTTTACCCACATGATGGGGGAGTCCAAAACCAGACGGCATAGGTTTAACTTGAGAGGAGAAAGATTTAAAAGGGACCTGAGGGGCAACTTTTTCAAGCAGAGGGTGGTGCATGTATGAAATGAGCTGCCAGAGGAAGTGATGGAGGCTGGTACAACATTTAAAATAGAATAGGTATATGAACAGGAAGGGTTTAGAGGGATATGAGCCAAATGCTGGCAAACGAGACTAGATTTTTTTAGGATATCTGGTCAGCATGGACAAGTTGGACTGAAGGGTCTGCTTCTGTGCTGTACAGCTCTATGACTCTATGACTCTAAATGTGGGGTGTTCAATTTTAGTAGAAACAAAACATACAGACAATATAAAATCAAGTGTAACTTTAAATATGGTATAAGAGCAGAGGGACTTGGATGTATATGAGGACAGATCACTGAAATTGGCAGGACAGGTACAGGGAGCAGTAATAAAACACACAGTATTGTGGGCTTTATTAATACGAGCAAGGAGGCAAAGAGCAAAGAGGTGATACTGAATTTGTAGAAGACACTTGTTAGATGTCACTGGAGTACTGCGTACAGTTCTGGGCACCGGGGAGTATGTGAACACATTGGATAGAGTGCAGAAGGAATGTACAAGAATGGTTCTAATGATGTGAAACTTCAGTGATGAGGATTGGTTAGAGAGGTTGGGACTGTTCCCTTTGGAAAGAAGAGAACTAGAGGAAATTTGTAAAAGGATCAACAGCAAGAGGGCACAGATTTAATGTGATTTACAAAAGAAGCAAAATGTGAGGTGAAAAAAAGGTTTTTTCACACAGCGAATGGTTCGGGTCTGGTACACTCTGCCTGAGAATAATGTGGAGGTGGTTTCAACTGAGGAATTCACGAGGGCATTGAATAATGTGCAAGGGTTACGGGGAATAGGCAGACAAATTGCATTAAATCATGACACTTCTGCATAGTAACACTTCTGTGATTCTGTGATTATGGTTCCCACCTGACTAAGCTCTCATTAAAAAAGGACAATAAATTCCATGTCCAAATTCTCAATATCCTACAAATGTGATGTGAATAATGAGTTTACTGAATTACTCTAAAGATTTTGAAAGTGAAGGCAATATTTTCCAATTCACTGTGAAAGCTCACTGTTTTTCTGAAAATGATGCCTTTTCAACTGAACTGCAGGGAGAAGCTGAAATGAGGAGACATTTCTTCAGCCAGAGAGTGGTGGGCCTGTGGAATTCATTGCCACGGAGCGCAGTGGAGACCGGGATGTTGAATGTCTTCAAGGCAGAGATTGATAAATTCTTAATCTCGCAAGCAATCAAGGGCTACGGGGAGAGTGCGGGTAAGTGGAGTTGAAATGCCCATCAGCCATGATTAAATGGCGGAGTGGACTCGATGGGCCGAATGGCCTTACTTCCACTCCTATGTCTTATGGTCTTATGGTCTTATAAGCTCCCAGTAGATTATCTAACACAGACAACTCCTCATCCAACAATGAAATACACCACCCTCGACCAGTTTTGGAACAGAGCTTTAGATACTTTTAATTAACCCATTCAGGCACACACGTGGAACAGATGGGATTGAACCCTCTTCTCTAACTCAGAGGTAGGGACACTACCACTGCACCACAAAACCCTTCGACAAGCAAGAGATAGTAGGCACTGCCGATGCTGGAGAATCTGAGATAACAAGGTGCAGAGCTGGATGAACACAGCAGGCCAAGCAGCATCAGAGGAGCAGGAAGGCTGCCGTTTTGGGTCTGGACCCTTCTTCAGGAATCCTTCGACAAGCAAGTTTGTGTCATGTCTTAAAGTCTGGCGTGGAGCCTGAAACTGTAACCCATTTGAATTGAGAACTAAGGCTGCTAAGATATATGTCAAGACTCACACTCAAAGAGAAAATTAAGCAACACTAGATAGAGAAAATGAGAAAGACAAATTGGCATTCAGAAAAAATTAGAAAGGGGCCCCTAAAGGATTGGAGGGATCATGCAGTACAGAGATCTATTGTACATCATTTAGATATTTCTTTTTGTAATGATTTCAGAGCCAAAGCCTTAGATTGCATAAATAATCAGTTGCCTTAAAACATGTAATCCTCTCAGGGACAAAAGAGCAAGGGTTAGGACTAAAATTGCTATTAATAAACTTGTAATTTGATGATTTACAAAGCACCAGAAACATTTGGCCTGACTCCAAGCAAACTCATAAATTCGACCATAGACAAGAAGTACTGTGAACTTAGGAGAGATACAGGTCCCACAAGATCACAGAATAATTAATGTTATTCCACAGTGTTGAACAGCATTCAGTGTTTGACAGAAAGTCCAGAAATATTATTCTAAAAATTGCAAGTTGTAACGTTAATTGCTATATTGTAGAAAACGGTAGAATCTATAATGAAGGAACAAAAGGAAAGCATAACTGAAACTCATGGATATCTATGCCCAACACTGGATCAGAATTTTTTTTAAAGATCTAATCGAGATTGTCGGGGTTTGAGTTGACTGAGTTTATACTCGTGAATATTACTAGCTTCAGCACCTAGCCTCCTTGGTAAAATGCAAAGCTGGGCGTCAGTGTCGTCCTGGGGCCTTAGACAAATAGTTACATGTGAGCATCAGCAGTTGTGTGTTTTAATGCGTGGGAAAATATGCATTATGTATCCACAATTTCCCAGCACGTGTTCACAATAAGTGCGACTCCCTGGTGGAAACTTAAGAATGGCATAATAAATCAGACAACAGATAATTGCATGACATTTCAAGGCAATGTTTACAGATCAGTGTTTCCAATCCAGCGGCCTGGATAATAATCAGTAACAAGAACCCTTCTGCTTTTCCATTCCCTCACTCTTACGCGAATCCCCGAATTAAAAAGGTAGCACCCTGTCTCAGCTGGTAGTTCTTTGGATGTTGCTGATCTTCATGAATAAGTTTATCGAGGTGACTGAGGTCAACATCATACACCATGACCTGAAGAAAGCCCCTTTTCTGTCAGCGAGTCATATTGAACACTCCTGTGATCACGGAGGAAGCTGTAAATTGAATCACATTCCCCAGTGACACCAGTTAATGTAATTCTAAGCCAGGCAGACTACAAGTTCCCATTTTGTTTCCAAGGCTATTCTGTTGGTTCAACTCTACCAGAAGGGAGGACCTCCTTAGGGGAAGGGGTAAAGCCCTGGTACTAGTTGCTAGGGAGTGTGTGATGCTTTGGTGTATAATTAGTAGATAATAAAATGTTTATGCTTGGTTTGGATGTCCCACATAGGTCAACAGCTCTCTCCAGGGCACAAGCGTGAACTACCAGATGAAGTTGACCCCTAAATAATTCATAACATTTGAAGAGAAGGGATATAGTACAAATTTAGGGGGCATGAGTATTGCTGACAAGATTTTCTTGAGATGGTGGTGGTGAACTGCTTTCTTGAACTCATGTGCAGAATGTAGTGAAGACTCTCTCACAGCAATATTTAAGGAGTGACTTTTTGGAGTTTACTCAGCAATGATAAAGGAATGGTGAGATGTCCGAGTCAGAATGATGCATGTCATTGAGGGCAAAGGTGATGGTTTTCCTAGATACATCCAGCCCTTGTTGTTCTTTCATCGTGGAAGTTGCAGATACATATCTAAACAAGGTTATACTATTTATTCATTCTGGGAATGTGGATTTTGTTAGCTGAGCCACCATTCATTACTCATCTCTAATTCCCCTTGAGAAAGTCATGGTATGTCACCTCCTTAAACTGCTGCAATTGATTTCATATTGGTACCACTCACAATACCATTAGTTCAAGGGTTCCAACTGTTCCAACAGTGACACTGAAGGAACAGCAATATAGTGGGGAACTTGAGGGTGGTGGTGTTCCCGTGCTGCACTTGTCCTTTTAGATGGCAGCAGTCGTGGGTTTGGAAGGTGCTGTCTAAGGAGCCTTGGGGAATTTCTACAGCGCATCTTGTAAATAATACACACTGCTGCTACTGTGCATTGGTGGCTGAGAAAGTGAATATTATGGATGTGGTTTCAATCAAGTGGCTGTGCTTTGTGCTGAGTGTTGTCAAGCTTCTTAAGTGTCGTTGCAGCTGCACCCATCCAGACAAATGTGGAGTACTCCATCAGACTCCTGGCTATTGCCTTGTTCATGAAGGGCAGACTTTGAATTGGAGTTGGTCAACTAGTGAGTGCAGCATTCCTAGCCCCTGATCTGCTCTTACAGCTATAGTATTTATATGGCTCTGACAAAGGGTCACTGGACTCAAATCATTAATTCTATAAAATTTCTCGACTGCAAGACCTGCTGTGTTTCTCCAGCACTTTCTGTTTTTTGTCATTTATTGGACTAGTCCAGTTCTGTTTCTAGTCAATGCTAACACCCAGGATATTGATAGTGGGGGATTCACTGACAGTAACACAATTGAATGTCAAGGGAAAATGGTTAGACTCTCTCGGTGGCAAAAGCGATTTCCTGGCACTTATGTAATGTGATGTGAAAGTTTTTTGTCATTTGCCAGTCCAAGTCTTGTTGCATTTGGACGTAGACTGTTCAGTATTTGAAGAGTTGTGAATTGTGCAATCATCAGTGAACATCCTAACTTTTGAGCTCATGATGGAACAAAGGTCTTTGATAAAGCACTGAACGTTGTTGAGCCTTGGACTTAACCCTTAGGAACACATGAGAAGATATCCTGGATCTGAAATGATTGGTTTCTAGCAGCCATGACCATCTTCCTTTGTGCCAGAAATGATTAACCAGGGGAGAGTTATCCATTGGCTCTCACTAACTGCAGTTTTACTAGGGATTTTTGATGCTACACTCAAACAAATGTGGCCTTGATATCAATGGCAGTCATTTTGACCTCACCTCTGGAATTCAGCTCTTTTGTCCATGTTTGAACCAAGGCTGTAATGAGGTCAGGAGCTGAGTGGCCCTGGCGGAACCCAAACTGGGCGTCACTGAGCAGGTTATTGCTGAGCAGATGCTGCTTGATAAGTACTGTTAGTGACACCTTCCATCACTTTACGGTTGACCGAGAGTAGACTAATCGGGCGGTAATTGGTTACGTTGGATTTGTCCTGCTTTTTAATGACAGGACATACCTGGGCTATTTTTCATATTTTCAGGTAGATGCCAGTATTGTAACTGTACTGGAAGAGCTTGGATAGGGGAGTGGGAGGTTCTGGAGCTTATGTCTTCATTACTATTGTCAGGGCCCATAGCCTTAGCAATATCCAATGCTTCCAGCCATTTCTTGACATCACACGGAGTGAATCAAATTAGCTGAAGACTGGTATCTGTGATGCTGAGGACTTCTACTTCCCAGTGCTCAAGATGGTTGCAAATGCTTCAGCCTTGGCTTTTACATTGATATGCTGACCTCACCCCCATTACTGAGGATTGAGATATTTGTGGAGACTCCTCCATCAGTGAATTGTTTAATTGTCCACCACATCATGGCTGATATGGCAGGGCTGCTGTGTTGAAATCTGATCTATTGGTTGTGGGATTGTTTAGCACTATCTATCAATATTTGTCTAGTGAGAATAGGCAACAAATCCTCCTCCATGATAATCCTCAACACTGGCACCTCACAAGGCTGTGTTCTCAGCCTCTTACTAATCCCTCTTTATACTCATAACTGTGTAGCTAAATTTTGCCTAATTCCATCTACAAGTTTGTTGATGACAGCACCATTGAAGGCCAGATTTCAAACAACCACAAAACACAATACAGGAAAGAGATAGAGTGCTTGATGGCATGATGTAAAGATAACAATCCCTCCCTCAAAGTCAGCAAAATGACAGAGCTGGTCATTGACTTCAGGAAGCGGAGTGGGGGGGCACATCCCTATCTACATCAATAGTGGTGAGGTGGAGATGGTTGAGAGCATCAAGTTCCCAGGAATGATGATCATCAACAATCTGTCCTGGTCCAGCCATGTTGATGCAATGGTCATGAAAGCTCAACAATGTCTCCACTTCCTCAGGAGTCTAAGGAAATTCAACATATCTGTAAAGATTCTTACCAATTTTTGTGTACGCACCATAGAAAGCATTCCATCCAAATGCATCAGAGAGAATAGGAACTGCAGATGCTGGAGGATCCGAGATAACAAGGTGTGGAGCTGGATGAGCGCAGCAGGCTAAGCAGCATCATAGGAGTAGGAAAGCTTGACGTTTCGGGCCTAGACCCTTCTGATGAAGGGTCTAGGCCCGAAATGTCAACCTTTCCTGCTCCTACGATGCTGCTTGGCCTGCTGTATTCATCCAGCTCCACACCTTGCCATCCAAATGCATCATGGTTTGGAATGGCAACTGCTGTGCCCAGGGCTGTAAGAAAGCTGTGAACACAGCCCAGTTCATCACGCAAGCCAACCTTCCATCCATTGAGTCCATCTGTACTTTTTGCTGCCTTAGGAAGGCAGCCAACATAATCAAAGACCTGTCCCACCCTGGCTATAATCTCTTCCAACCTCTTCCACCAAACAGAAGATACAAAAGCTTAAACAGACGTACCAACAGTTTCAAGAATAGCTTCTTCTCGGCTGTTATTAGACTGCTGAAAGGGCCTCTCAAATATCAAATCTAATATTGATCTTGGTCTTTGTGCACCTTCTCCACAACTGTAACATTGTGTTCTTTGTTCTGTTCTATTATCCTAGTGCACCTTGTATGCTATGATCTACCTGTACTGCACACAAAACAAAATATTTCACTGTACCTAGATACAGCTAACAATAATAGATCATGGAATCACTTGCAGCTTATGCTGTTTGGCATGCAAATAATCCTGTTTGGTCGCTTCACCAGGTTGACATGTCATTTTTTGGTACGCCTGGTGCTGCTTCTGGCATGCCCTCCTGCACTCTCCATTCAACCAAGTTTGATCTCCTGGTTTGATGATAATGGTTGAGTGGAGATATGTCAGGCAGATGGCAGATTGTGTTTGAGGACAATTCTGCAGCTGCTGATAACTCAGAGCTTCATGGATGTCCAGTCTGGACTTAACTGTATGAAATTTCTATTTAAAATCAATCACACATCACGCAGTGATAGTGCCACCCAACAAGACGGACGGTATCCTCAATCTGAAGAAAGGACTTTATCTCCACAAGGGCTGTGCAGTGGTCACTCTTATTGAAATTGTCAGGGACAAATACGCCTGTGGCAGCCAGACTGGTAAGGATGAAGTGAAGTATGCTTCTCCCTCTTGTTGATTCCTTTACCATCTACTGCAAGATCCACTAGGTCTGTTAGGATTTGACCAGCTCAGTCAGTTGTGGCACTGCCAAGCCACTCTTGGTGATGGGCATTGAAATCTCTGTATTGTTCAGCTGAAAGTTCCTAATGGACACTTTTGGTTCTGATCAAAATTATTACAAGATGACGCAAGCATTTCAACATGTAGTTCATTTATTGGTTTAAAATATTTATTACATATATGAATTAACAATTGTTAGTTTATATTACTGTTACACATATACATTATAAAGTTGTAAATTGAGGTTAACCACCTGAAACAAAGAATTGAGTCTCACGCTGCCCTTCTGTCAATCGGGACTTTGACAATGGCCGCACCCAGAGATGTATCTGACCGCAAGTCCAGGTGGCCCTACATAGACATCACAAGAGCACAATTTCTATAAACCCTCAAGGCCTGGCACAGTTTCCCCCAGTCAAAACAGACTGTTTTAGCTTCATATTTGTTTTTCATGTACTTTTCCACTTGCCTTCAATTGCTCATTGTCATGTCCACTTAATCCTCAACAATTAACATTTAATGGTTTAGTTTGAAGATATCATTTTTAAGCAGAACATCATTACAGAGCAAGATCAGTCAAATAGATGAAAGAATGTCAGGAAGGGTAAGAAGATAGTTCCAAAGTCTCCCGTGGCTATTCCGCTGTCAAATGGATATTCCATTTTGGGTATTGTTGAAGGGGGTTGTCTCTCAGATGAAAATAGAAAAGGCAGTCAGATCTTGGGCACTAAGAAAGAATCTTATGTCGAGCGGGGTTTATCAAGATTTAAAAGAATAACTGTTATAGTGGACTTGCCTGTCAGAACTACAGAAGGAGAACCTGCAGCAGTGAGTATGAATCTAGGATAGTATGTTGCTTTCCTGGTGCCAGGTTAAAGGACATCTCAAAATATTGGAAGCATATTGTCAAAGGGAGAGTGAGAAGTCAGAAGTCACTGTACACATTGGTAAGAACAACATAGTTAGGGATAAAGGTTAAGGCTTTGCAGAGTGAATATAAGAGGTTAGGCAGAAGGTTAAAAAACAGAACCTCAAAAGTAGTAATCTCTGGTTTACTCCCAGTGCCAAGGTCTAATGAGGAAAGGAATAAAAGGATAAGGTGGATAGATCAATGGCTGAAGAGAAAGTACAATGTGCAGAGATTCAGATTCTTGGATCATTGGAATCTCTTCTCAGGTAGAAAAAAACATACTCAGAGGGATGGATTTCACCTGAACTGGAAAGGATCCAATATCCTGGCGGGAGATTTGTGAGTTCTATTTCAGGAGCCTGTAAACTATTAAGGTGGGTGTTCCTAAGCAGCAGTGTTAATTAAATCACAGATGAGATAGTTCTGAATCTGAAAAGAGCAAGTTAATGAGAAAAAACAGACAAGAGCAAGTCAGAGAATGAAGGAACTCGGAAGAAATAAACTGCATTTTTTTCATTGCATGAAGTCTTACTTAGTGAGGTTGACGAACTCAGGGCATGTATGGGAACATGGGACAGGGACACTATAGATATTACAGAAACTTGGCTGAGGGAAGAACAGCCCTGGCAGCTCTGTGTTCCGCGTTTTAGATGTTATAGGAAGGATTGAAAAAGAGGCAAGGGAAAAGAGGGTGAACGTTATTGATTAAGGAAAACAGTACTACTGTAGTTACAGAGGATATTTCTGAGAGATCATCCAGTGAAAATATGTGGGTTGAATTTAGAAATAAGGAAGGGATGATCTCCTTGATGAGATTGTACTACAAGACCCCAGTAGTCAGAGGGAAATTGAGGAGCAGATATGTAAAAAGATCTCAGACATATGCAAGAATAATAGGACAGTAATAGTAGGGGATTTTACTTTTCCAAACTTTGACTGGGACTGCCATAGTGTTAAAGATTTGGGTGGTGATGAATTTGTTAAATGAGTTCAAGAAAATTTTCTTTATAAAAATGTAAATGTTCCTACTAAGAAAGGAACAAAACTTGAACTTTTCCTTGGAAACAAGGCAGGGCAAGTGACTGAAGTGTTAACAGGGGAACACTTTGGGACTAGTGATCATAAATCTATTAGTTTTAAAATAATTATGGAAAAGCCTCCCAGAAAAGTTAAAACTCTTAATCGAAGTAAGGCAAATTTTCGTAGTATGAGACAAGAACTTTCCAAAGTTAATTGAAGTAGACTGTTCGCAGGTAAAAGGGACAACTGACAAGTGGTAAGCTTTCAAAAGTATAACAAGAGTTAGGAGACATTATGTTCCTGTTTGAGTGAAGGGTAAGGTTAGATAACAATGGATGAATAAAGATATTGAGATTCTAGTCAAAAATAGAAAAAGTATTTGTTAGATATAGACAACTGGGATCAAATGAATCTCTTGAAGGGTATAACAAGTGTTGCAGCATTCTTAAGACGGAAATCAGGAAGGCAAAAAAGGGATAAGAGATAGCATTGGAAAGATAAGGTTAAGGATAATCCAAAGAGATTGGACAAGTACATTAAGAGCAAAAGAGCAAATAGACAGAAATGGGGCCCCTTAAAGATCAACAAGGTCATCTTTTGTGTTGAACCTCAGGAGATGGGAGAGAAACTAAATGAATATTTCGTGTCAGTTTTTTATTGTGAGAAAGAAGTGGAGGCTAGAGAACTCAGGAAACTAAATATTGATGTTTTGAGAACAGTTCACATGATAGAAGTACAAGTGGTGGAGGTCTTAGAAAACATAAAATTGGATACATCTCCAATACCTGGCCTAGTGTGCCTTGGAACATTGTGAAAAGTTAGGGAGGAAATTGCGGGGCCCCTAGCAGGAATATTTGTATCATATATAACCACAGATGAAGTGCTGGAGGACTAGAGGGTGGCTAATATTGAGACTTCATTCAAGAAAGGCTGTAAAGTGAAGCCCGGGAGCTATAGACCTGTGAGTCTGATATCAATGGTGGGTATGTTGTTGGAAGTGATTCTGAAAGATAGGAATTACATGCATTTTGGAGAGGTAAGCACTGATGTAGGAGAGTCAAAATGAAACAGTGTAAGATGGCAGACAATGACACATCCCTCCCTGACACGCGTGGCAACACCTGCCCCGACAGCCCCAGACACACCAGTTCCCTTTGTCTCTGCTTCAGAGGGCAGACCAGTCTTCCTGGAGGTCAATCCAAGGAAAACAATGGACCCGGCCAGTGTCCCCAGACAAGCACTCTGACCCTGTGCAGACCAACTGGTGGAGGCATTCACCACCGTCTTCAACCTCTCCCTCCTAGAATCCCAAAGCCCCTACATGCTTCAAGAAGATGCCATCATTCCCGTACCCAAGAAAACACATGTAGTGTGCTTTAATAACTACTGCCCAATAGCTCTGACTTCAATAATCATGAAGTGCTTCGAGAAGCTGGTCATGGCCCACACCAACTCCAGTCTCCCAGCCTGCCTCAATCCCCTACAGTTTGCCTGCTGACATAACAGGTCCTCAGGGGATGCCATATCCCTAGCCCTGCACTCACCCCTGGAACATCTGGACAAAGACATCTATGTCAGACTCCTGTTCGTTGACTACAGCTCTGCCTTCAACACCATTATCCCCTCCAGATTGATCTCAAAACTCTGTGACCTTGGTCTTGGCTCCGTCCTCTGCAACTGGATCCTCAGCTTTGTGACCCATAGACCACAATCAGTGAGGATGGGTTACTGCACCTCCTCCACAATAACACTCAATGCTGGAACCTCCCAAGGATGATTCCTCAGCCCCCTACTGCACTCCCTGTACACTCATAACTATGTTGCCAAATTCCGAATGAATGCCATCTACAAGTTCACGTATGACACCACGGCACTAGGATGGTATCTAACAAGACAAGTCAAAATACAAAAGGGACATAAAGGGTTGGTGACACAGTGCAACGAGAGCAACCCCTCTCAACGTCAGCAAAACTAAAGAACTGATCATTGACTTCAGAAAGAAAGGAGGAGAACACGCCCCCATCTACATCAATGGAACTGATGTTGAGAGAATGAAGAGCATCAAGTTCCTTGGAGTGACAATAATTGACCACCTATCCTGGACTTCCTACATAAATATGACAATCAAGAAAACACAACAACGCCTCTTCTTCCTCAGGCGGCTCAGGAAATTCGGCATGCCCATAAGGTCCCTCACCAACTTCTACAGATACACCATTGAAAGCATACTGTGCATAACGGCCTGGTATGGCAACTGCTCTGCCCAGGACCATAAGAAACTACAGAAGGTGGTGTGCACAGCCCAGACCATCACAGAAGCCAACCTTCCATCCATGGACTCCATTTATACGGCTTACTGCCACAGAAAGGTGGCCAACATCATCAAAGACCCATTGCAACATGGTAGTGACCTCCTACAACCTCTTTCGTCAGGTAGAAAATAAAAAAGCCTGAACACATGCACCAGCAGGTTCAGGAACGGCTTCTTTCCAGCAATTATCAGACTGTTAATGGATTCTAGCCTCAAGTAATGTAACCTGCAAACGTAACCTGTATGTCTCTAAGTCTTTTTGAACTGTACATCCTTTGCTTGCTGTGATCTGCCTGTATCACCTGTAATCAAAGCTTTTCTCCGTATTTTGGTACATGTACTCTAAATCAATCAATCAATCATCATGGTTTTGTGAGAGGGAAATCTTGTCTCGCAAACTTGTTTGAGTTTTTTAAGGAAGTATCCAAAAAGATTGATGAGGGCAGAGCCCTCAGGTTGTTTACATGGACTTTAATAAAGCCTTTGACAAGATTCCACATGGTAGACTAATCAGTAAAGGGATTCTGGAGTGAGCTTGCCAATTGGATACAAAATTGGCTCAATGATTGGAGACAGAGGGTGGTGGTAGAAGATTGATTTTCAGACTGGGAGCCTGTGACCAGTGGTGTTCCAAAGGAATCAGTACTGGAGAGAGATAATAGGAACTGCAGATGCTGGAGAATCCGAGATAACAAGGTGTGGAGCTGGATGAACACAGCAGACCAAACAGCATCATAGGAGCAGGAAAGCTTGACGTTTCGGGCCTAAACCCTTCATCAGAAATGGGTCCACTTCTGTTTGTCATTCATATAAATGATTTGGATGAGAATATAAGAGGCATGGCTGGTAAATTTGTGGATTTCACCAAAATTGATGGTATAGTGGGCAGTGAAGAAGGTTATCTAATATTACAAAAGAGGTCAATTGGGTCAATGGGCTGAGGAGTGGCAGATGGAGTTTAATTTGGATACATGCGAGGTATTGCATTTTGGTAAAACAAAGAAGGGCAGGACATATATCATTGATGATAGGGCCCTAAGTAGAGCTGTAGAACAGATAGACTTCTGTGTTCAAGTACATAATTCATTTGAAGTTTGCATCACAGATAAAGAGGTGGTTAAGAAGGCATTTAGCACGCTTGCTTTCATTGCTCAGATCTTTGAGTACAGGCTTTGGAATATCATACTTAGGTTGTACAGGACGTTGTTGGGAGTACTGTGTGCAATTCTGGTCACCCTGTTATAGGCAGGATATTATTGAATTGGAGAGGATTCAGAAAATATTTACCAGGTTTTTGCCTGGAATGGAAGGTTTGAGTTATAAGAAGAGGCTAGATAGGCTGGGAGCTTTTTCACTGGAGCATAGGAAGTTGAGGGGTGACCTTATAGAGGTTTATAAAATCATGAGAGACATAGATAAGGTGAATATCAAAGGTCTTTTCCCTAAGATAGGGGAGTTCAAAACTAGAAGGTATATTTTAAGATGAGGGGTGTAAGATTTAAAAAGCACATGAGGGGCATCTTTTTTACACAGAGTAGTTAGTGAGTAGAATGAACTGTCAGAAGAAGTGGTGGATGTGGGTACAGTTACAACACTTAAAAGATATTTGGATAAGTACATGAATATGATAGGTTTGGAGAGATATGGGCTAAACGCAAGCAGGTCAGACTGGTTTAGTTTGGGAACATGGTTGGTGTGGACTAGTTGGACCAAAGGTTCTGTTTCCATGCTGTATGACTCTATGATTCTATGACGATGACACTTACACCACCCTTTGATATGTTCAAAACAGATAATGAAACCTTTATACTAGCGTGTTGAAATTTTTCAATAGCTGCAAGTTAGTTAGACATGCGATACAGTTTACAGGTACATAAAACAGGAACAAAGAATACAACAACTGGATGCCATCAGAGCACAAATACTGTTGAAGATGTAGGTGGCCACCCCTTCAATATGTCCCACCGATGATGCACAGTAAGCATTCATAAATTATCCACTAAGTGGATCAATTAATCATGGATGTAAATCATGGCAGTCTCTTATTGTGGAAGCCATGGTGCACTGCTGCCAAATGACAACCAATCTGTTGCGAGGTTGTGCACAGAACGTTTGCAATTTTCCAAAGGTCACATGTGAGGAACCCTATTCATTCAGTTGGTAGTGTGATGCACACTTATCACCTCCAATTCTTTAATTATGGCATTTTTATGCCTCATTTTAATCCATTCAGGATTTTCCTGTTTTCAGAGACTTTGTCTTCGCAAGACTTCCAATTCCCTCATTCTGTTCCTGAAACATATTCAAAACAGAAAGAAAAATCCAATGTGGCTCTGTAAGAAGTCCAGTAGGTTAATAATATTAACACATATCTGTACACGTACTCTGGTCAGAAAGTGAAATTCCAATCAATAATTCAACCATAAAGGTCTTGAAACCATTTACCTAGGCTCTTTCCTTAAACTAAATACAACACACACAGTACAGCATTTTAAGAAAACAGCAAATTATGCCGTTGAACTTGACGTCCTTTCTTCAATTGGTTTCATATGACTGCAACCAACTCAAAAAGATAAATTTTTAATGAGCCTTTGAAAAAAACTAATTCCAAATAAATATTCTGTAACAGGTTATTTTCTTTACCACCATTGATAGTTTCTTGAAGGGACATCAACTTAAAGACTCCCCAATTCTCAAGCTCCTGAGAAGAGACAGCATTTTAGCAGTCAACAAATGAAAACACATACGAGCCAGATCACAAAAGGTTAACAGTTAGTTTAGAGACTGTGGACACTCAAGGAATTCACATTGAGATGGAAAAGATTTGTTACCTTGATCAAACACAAAGGCTGATCTCTCTCCTCTACAACTTGTGAACATTTTCTTCCTTTATTCACAGTGAGAGTGAGATGTTTAGATAGTTTTACATTCAATGACTGACATTCCAGAACCAGCAGATATAGTACTCTGTCATTACAGTACTTTGGTTGTTTGGCTTATTATATGGTTACCATTATTCAATTATTGGGCAAAGCTTGGTCACATCCTGTTACTCTCAGGAGTTCGTCTGTTCTTAGCCAACATTCAACCTACTAATTCAGTAGCTACCACCCTTCGACAAAGTATGGGCCAGTGGAATGACAACATGAATTCACTCAACACACAGAGTCTAGAGATAACAAGCATGGGGCTGGATGAACACAGCAGGTCAAGCAGCATCATAGGAGCAGGAAAACTTGACGTTTCGGGCCTAAACCCTTCATCAGAAATGGGGGAGGGGAAGAGGGTTCTGAAATAAATAGGGAGAGAGGGGGAGGCGGATAGAGGATGGATAGAGGAGAGGATAGGTGGAGAGGAGGCAGACAAGTCGAAGAGGCGGGGATGGAGCCAGTAAAGGTGAGTGTAGGTAGGGGGGTGAGGAGGAGATAGGTCAGTCCAGGGAGGACGGACAGGTCAAGGGGGCGGGATGAGGTTAGGAGATAGGGGTGTGGCTTGAGGTGGGAGGAGGGGATAGGTGAGAGGAAAAACAGGTTAGGGAGGTGGAGATGAGCTGGGCTGGTTTTGGGATGCGGTTGGGGGAGGGGAGATTTTGAAGCTTGTGAAATCCACATTGATGCCATTGGGCTGCAGGGTTCCCAGGCTGAATATGATTTGCTGTTCCTGCAGCCTTCGGGTGGCATCACTGTGGCATTGCAGGAGGCCAAGGATGGACA
>JAHRHZ010000028.1:675875-697650 GCA_024137785.1 Ginglymostoma cirratum
CTCTTCATCAGAAATGGGGGAGGGGAAGAGGGTTCTGAAGTAAATAGAGAGAGAGGGGGAGGCGGATAGAAGATGGATAGAGGAGAAGATAGGTGGAGAGGAGACAGACAAGTCAAAGAGGTGGGGATGGAGCCAGTAAAGGTGAGTGTAGGTGGGGAGGTAGGGAGGAGATAGGTCAGTCCAGGGAGGACGGACAGGTCAAGGGGGCGGGATGAGGTTAGTAGATAGGAGATGGGGGTGCGGCTTGAGGTGGGAGGAGGAGATAGGAGGGAGGAAGAACAGGTTAGGGAGGTGGGGATGATCTGGGCTGGTTTTGGGATGCAGTTGGGGGAGGGGAGATTTTGAAGCTTGTGAAATCCACATTGATGCCATTGGGCTGCAGGGTTCCCAAGCGGAATATGAGGTGCTGTTCCTGCAGCCTTCAGGTGGCATCATTGTGGCACGGCAGGAGGCCCAGGATGGAAATGCGTCTGACGAATGGGAGAGGGTGTTGAAATGGTTTGCGACTGGGAGGTGCAGTTGTTTGTTGCGAACTGAGCGCAGGTTTTCTGCAAAGCGGTCCCCAAGCCTCTGCTTGGTTTCCCCGATGTAGAGGAGGCCACAACGGGTACAGTGGATGCAGTATACCACATTGGCAGATGTGCAGGTGAACATCTGCTTGATGTGGAAAGTCTTCTTGGGGCCTGGGATTGGGGTGAGGGAGGAGGTGTGGGGTCTCCTCTGGAGCTGACGCCGACACAACTCCACCCACCGCCAATGCCGACGCAACTCCGCCCATTGCCGATGCTGACGTATCCCTGCCCATCACCACCGACGCAACTCTGCCCACAGCCGACACCAACATCACTATCTACTAACCTCATCCCGCCCCCTTGACCTGTCTGTCCTCCCCGGACTGATCTATCTCCTCCCTGCCTCCCCACCTACACTCATCTTTACTGGCTCCATCCCCACCTCTTTGACTTGTATGTCTCCTCTCCACCTATCTTCTCCTCTATCCGCCTCCCCCTCTCTCCCTATTTATTTCAGAACCCTCTTCCCCTCCCCCATTTCTGATGAAGAGTCTAGGCCCGAAACGTCAAGCTTTCCTGCTCCTATGATGCTGCTTGGCCTGCTGTGTTCATCCAGCTCCACACTTTGTTATCTCGGATTCTCCAGCATCTACAGTTCCTATTATCTCTGATACTTTCTGATCATTTTTTGTGACCTTAGCAAAATAAACCATTGTGTCTTCATACCTCTCATCTACTCTGTGTCTTTAATGCAAATTGTAAAAAGTTGAAGCCTTCAACACATACCCCTATGAGACTCCACTCAAAGACCTATTTATTCGAACTGCGATGATACACCGTTAAGAGGTGTATTTTGTCCTTTCCTTAAAGAAATTCTTTTTAAGATTGGTGCTGAGCTGTATATTTGAACCTAATAAAGTAAACCGCTTGCGAGGTCTTCGTTTTTCTTGAAAGTTGAAACCATAGAAATAGCCTGAATGGGAATCAATCTCCCTTAGAGCCAGGAATTTTAGTTTTAGTTTCTCAGTAGCAGTTGCTAAAGTCTTAAGGCTGGGTTTGGAAGCTTCAGTACATCTCTCCCTGCTATTCTGTCTCTGAGTTTTCTCTTGATGGTTTTCCTCCTGGACTGCAGAATTGCCTGTGAGGCAATTTATTTTACTGAATTTGCCTTTGCCAAGGGTGTGTTCATGGGCTGTTACTATATTGGAACAGTTACTGTTTAGTGGATCAATAGTCTACTATTCTGTTAAGTTTTCAAATCAAATTAATTATTCCAATTTCTTCTTTCTTTTGTTGTATTTTATTTACAGTGGTATGAATAAAGCTTCAAGACTGGTGGTTTGACCAACCAAATGTATCCAGAATGCAACAGCTGGCACTTACCTTTAAAAAAGAAAAAAGGTAGGGTCTAGGCCTACTTCTTAATATATTGGAGGGGGGGAGGGGCGTTGGTCTGGTCCATTACAATACTTTCTATTCTCTGCCAGGCAACCAATCTTCTTTCCAGGCTATTATGTTACTCCCTGCACCCTTACCATTTATTTTCTACAATAACCTTTGTTGTTCGCTTCCTGTTTAAACAAATTGCAGACAACTCTGACCAGAATGCTGTGAATGAATTTACACAAGTGCCCGGCAATACCAAAGTGTTGAAATCCATACAAGCACAAGCCGGTCCCAAAGCAGAACATTTCCATTTTGTTAGGAACAAAATTTTAATACTAAACATACTATCTCTGTACCTATCCTCTCCTCTATCCATCTTCTATCCGCCTGCCCCTCTCTCCCTATTTATTTCAGAACCCTCTTCCCCTCCCCCATTTCTGATGAAGGGTCGAGGCTTGAAACGTCAAATTTTCCTGCTCCTATGATGCTGCTTGGCCTGCTGCGTTCTTCCAGCTCTACACCTTATTATCCCTAATCCTATTTGGCTGCTTACAGTTACAATACTTCCTGAGTTTTTTTGTAAATTTACACTATCGCTCTCTCTGCAGCTCTGTCTCTGGGTCTGCGAAGCTGCTTTCTCCCTCTCTCTCTCTCTCTCTGGATGGTCATCTGGTCTCTGCCTCTTGCCATGCTGGTCTCCTCAGAAGGCCTCAGACGATTCCAAGAGAGGCTCCAAGAGAGAGTTCTGCAGCTGAATTCTGTTTTTATACATTTTAGATGGTTTTCTGGAACTTCCTATAGCTCTGAGCAATCAGGGAGATACACTTAATAGTTTGAAACAAGAGTCAATCATTTAGGTGGCGTGCTACTGTCAAGGTTCTTTGTGTAACAGGACCTGGTGCCTTTCAGTCTGGGCTGCCCTTTGTTCAGTGGATAAGTTGTTGGGAGTGTCTGTGCAAACTAACTGTTGCTTTTTACATTATGCTAATGCCATTAGCACCTGGCTGTTGTGATTGCAATGTGTCTGGTATGTGGGTTTTATGATTTCAGAGTTTCACTTGGCCAATGTACCCAGCATCCCTTGCTGTTAGGCCAAGCTGGCAGTCTGTGTTTTAGCAGCCAGGAGGCTGCTACACCTTTGATGTGACACCTTATGGGAAGGCAATGGCCTCATGGTATTATCGCTGTCAATCTAGAGACCATGAATCCAGTGTCAATTGTCAGGAAAAAGCCATCTGGTTCACTGATGTCCTTTAGGGAAGGAAATTTGTCATCCTTACCTGGCCTGGCCTACATGTGACTCCAGACCCACAGCAATGTGGTTGACTCTCAACTGCCCTCTGGGCAATTAGGAATGGGCGATAAATGCTGCCTGAACAGTGATGACCTCATCCCATGAATGAATAAAGGGAAAAAAATATCAGACGCCTTATGGAAATCCAAGTACAACATGTATATACCTATAATTCTCCCCCTCACCCTCTCTCCCTTTATCTACAGAATATGTAGCTCCATCAAAGTTGAATCAGTTGTTATATAAATACTTTATAAAATGTTATTATTCTTTCTGTACTTCTGATGATTCATTTTAAAATAAAAAGATTGTTCATAAAAGTTTGCATCCCATCCAAACAAAGAAAACCTCAAACAGTGCAGCACTCCGTCAACACTGCCCTGGAGTGTTAGCCCTGATTTCTATGTCCAAGACCTAGAATGGGACATGAACAAAGAACTTAGACATGAGATGTACATATGCTACTCCTTGAGCAATGGCTGCCTCACAAATAAAATGTGTCCTTTTCACGCAACAAAGTTAAAATAGCTAGATCCTTTTAATGAAGGGAAAATGGAATTTTAATTCAGGAAGAATATCCAAGTACAGAGTCCCATTCATGTGACCAAGGTACTTAAGCTGGGTATTTCAACCTAACAACATCTCTGCTATTTTCAGAGATATTTTCCACTTTCCATTCAAGCATTTCTTAAGCTGATTTTTTTAGATTTTATTCTTCTTTGGTGCGATGACGGATGAGAGTTAGAGGGATATGAATTAATCTCTTCCTGCTGGCATAGAGTCCTGCCAGGTTCTGGTGCTGTTCAGTTTGTATTAGCGCATGGTGGGTAACTGAGATGAGTTAGCCTGACACTGTGCAGCCCAGCTGAGGGGATCTGTGTCACAATATCGATGTGTCTCTTCACATTGTGCATTCAGGATGATGGGCAGATGTCACCCCTGTATGCAAGTATTGGAAGGTGCTGGGTCTTCAGCCAGAGGCTATATTGGTGAGAGAATCATAGAATTTTACAGAATGGAAAGAGGCCATTCAGCCCATCTTATATTGTTTGGCACAGGTAAACAGTTATCAACAAAAGAATCACGCTCCGAAAGCTTATGATTTCATATAACCCTGTTGGACTATAACCTCTTGTCATGTGACTTCTAACTGTTTATTTTTCAAATAACAGTTAAGCTTTTGAGTGCGAGAGCATAAAAACACATTAAGTTTTAAAAAAGAATCCCTTTCCATGCTCCCTGGTTTTGTTTGCCAATTATTTTAAAACCGTGTCTTCTGGTTCCCACCCCAACTGTCAGTTTCCACCAGTTTTCAGCATTGTGATGCAAATCCAACCCTAGGACTCCAGGCTCCTGGTGTGAGATTTAGAGCTATTTTTATAATAACGTCAAATCTGAATCATCTTTCACTGTGGAGTCAAGTCTTCAACACAGCATCCAGTCTGTAACCCTTTGTCTGCATTATAGTATATGACAAATATAAACTTCACTGCACATAGCTACCAATGTGTACAGATTAATTAAACCCAATGGCTAGTCAAAATTGACACGACTCACTGTGGCAAGCCCAATATTTGATTTTTAATAAGGAAGATTTATAAAATGTAACTTTCATTCTTCAGTAGGTTTCTCCAGACTTTGTTTATTTAAGCCCTCCACTTTTCCATGAAGGGACAGGTTGCTTACTTCCAGATTTCATGTGAAATTAGTAACCAGAAAGATCAAGTAAGGGCTTGGAATTGAGTTGTCATTTTCTTTCGTTTCTCTTATGCTCTTCAGAGAAAATACAGTTGCATGTCAATAACATCATTCACAAGTCGATCACATCCAAAAGCACTTTATAGTCGTAAACATAATTGCTACTGCGCAGTAGGAAATGCAGCAGGCCACATTCCACACAGCAATATGATGATGACAAAATAACCCTTCTTTTTGGAGATGTTGATTCAGTAATAAATATTGGCCAGCAAACTGAGAAGAGCTCTCCAGTTCTTCCTCAAGACAGAGCTGTGGAATCTTCTACATGCACCTGAGAGGCCCGACAAATCCTTGCTTTAGTTTCTCAAGCAAAAGAAGGTACCTCCCACAATGCAGTGCTCCCACAGTACACTCAATCCTCACTACCTGCTGATTTGGTACGTAGGAAGGAACACAGGAGTGGTATCCACATTTTTGTTACTTGCGGGACATCCATGCCCCTATCCCTCATGGATAATGAGGACTTAATGCACTGCACTGGATAGCAGTCTAGGTGTTTGTGCTCAGGTCCTGAGGAGGACACACCTCATTCAATGCAGTAAGCACTGTATTCAGGAGAGAATTCTAATAATGTAATGAAATAATGTTATCTGCAGCTGTCCTGCAACAAAGCTACCTTTGGCCAGTAGTTTCCAAATGGTTTAATGCAGTGCATATCACATCAGGTTGTAGCTCTCAGTTGGGATGAGCAACATCAGCAACTCTTCATTCATTGAATGAATGACACAATATCAGTCTGAAGGAAAGGTTGAGCAGAGTCCCAAAAAAGACCATTATTTGCAGCCTCCACATTTCTATTACGCATTATTGACCTGTGTTCCAAAAACTAAACAAAAGGATGGCCACATTTGTTAACGTCTTAGAAAAACTGGAGTAGGAGTAGGCCATTCAGCCCATTCAGGCCAATATGCCATTCGGCACGACTGTGGCTGATCCTCTATCTCAACACCACACTCCTGCTCCCTTTCCATACCTCTGCATACGTCTAAGTTCTAGAAATCTATCTATTTCTCTCTGAAATATATTCAGTAACTTGTCCTCCATAGCCTTCTGTGGAAGAGAATTCCATAGGTTCATCACCATCTGAGAGAAGTACCTTTTTTATCTCAGTCTGTCGTGACCTACTGTATATCATGAGGCCATGATCTGGAATGCCTGGCCAGGGGAAATGCCATCCCTGCATCCTGTCTGAAAGTCCTATATTGGAGTCATGGAGCACGGAAACAGACTCTTCGGTCCAACCAATCCATGCTGACCATAATCCCAAGCTAAACTAGTCCCACTTGCCTGTGCTTGGCACATGTTCCTCTAAACACTTCTTATTCATGTATTTATCTGTAACTGTACCCACATCTACCACTTTCATTCCTACCATCTACCAGTACATCTACCAGTTCATTCCACAAATGAACCACTCTATGTCTGGGAAAAAACCCTTCATGCTAAATTCTAAATTTTTTTCCTCTCACCTCAAAAACTCTTGAAATCCACCACCACCACCCCAAGGGAAGAAAAACATTTGCCATTCACCTTTTCTATGCCATTCCCGATTTTATAAAATTCTGTGAAGTCACCCTTCAGCCTCCTACGCTCCAGTGAAGAAGTCCCAGCCTATCCAGCCTCTCCTCACAACTCAAAACTTCCATTCCCAGCAACGTCCTGGTTAATCTCTTCTGACCCTCTCTAGCTTAATAATACCCTTCCTATAACAGGGCGACCAGTACTGGGCACAGAACCCCAGAAGAGGCCTCACTAATCCCTTGTACAACCTCAACATAACATCCCACCTCCTAAACTCAAATGTCTGAGTTTGGCATGCGAAACCCCTTCTTAACCACCCTGCTGATACACGATACAGACTTCAAAGAATTATGTACCTGAACTCCTAGCCTGTCTGAAATTCATTCGTTTCCATGACATCCCCACTCACATTCTCCTAAACTCCAATGAATACAAGCCCAGTCAACTCAATTTCTCCACATGACGCAAAGTTTCTTTCTGAGGAATCAGTCTGGTGAACTTTCCCTGCTCTCTGTTTATGGAAAGAATGTGAGAATTATCTTTTCTTAAGTTAAAATGAAAGGTTTGCCAGAGGTTCTGGTCAATTTTGTCTAGTTACGTTGGTAATTGAATCAGAAGATTGGGTTCAAGCCCCAAGCCACAGACTGAATTTCATAATCCAATTTGTAAATTTCAATGCAGTACTGTGTAAGAGCTACATTGGTGTCATATTTCAGCCGAGATGATAAATCAAGGTGCTGTCTCTCCTCTCAGGTCTCGTGGTGCTATTCAAAGAAAAGCCACATTTCCAATATTTTATCCCTCGATTAAGGAAATGGATTGTCTGCTCATTATTTCATTCTGAGAGGTTATCTTTGCACTACACAAATGGCTACACTTCAAAAAGTGCCTCATTGACCGCAGAACAATTGGGACGTCTTGAGGTAAGGAAAGTTGTAATGCAAGTTATGTCCTTCTTTCTGCTTTTATTAGCTAGAAACCAGGCAGCTTCTGTTTAATGCTGATGAATGGAAAGCGTTGATTAAAGGTCAAAAAATAAGTACATGATGAATGAGGCAAAATTTGTGCAGGAATAATTGGAGCCTGCAGCAATAATAAACAATCAATTTTTACATCTGGACAATATTTAAAAGATTCAGATATAAAGACAAGACAATGAAATATATGCATTAGAAAGTCATCTTAAATTTATAACGGTCTCAAGAATTAGAATACTAGGACAAGAACTGTTTGCTCGCTATCTAACTGAGAGGATAAAGGGAAAAAAAATTCACATTACAGTATCGCGATCTTCTATTTCTTGACAAACAAACAAGAGATGATAATGGGTTAACAAGCGTGGGGCTGGATGAACACAGCAGGTCAAGCAGCATCACAGGAGCAGGAAAACCCAACGTTTCGGGCCTAAACCCTATCGATGATAATGGGTTGGTGGTTTTAACCAGATAAAATCACTGCGTTGATGGGTGGAAGGTGGGGACCCAAAAATGAGGCCTTAAAAGCACAGCAATCCCCAGTGTTCTAATGAGGTGTTCGAACAAAAACTGATAAGGTCATTTCGAGTGTGGAATTCATTAACACGGTGGCTCAGTGGTTAGCACCGCTGCCTCACAGTGCCAGGGACCTGGGTTCAATTGCACCCTCGGGCGACTGTCTGTGTGGAGTTTGCACATTCACCCTGTGTCTGTGTGGGTTTCCTCTCGGTGCTCCGGTTTCCTCCCACAGTCCAAAGATGAGCAGGTTAGGTGGATTGGCCATGTTAAATTACCCCATAGCGTCCAGGGGTGTGCAGGCTAGGTGGGTTAGCCATGGAAAATGCAGGATTATGGGGATAGTGTGGGGTTATGTGTGGGATGGTCTTTGGAGAGTCGGTGTGGACTTGATGGGCCTGCTTTCACAATGTAGGGATTCTTTGATTCAGTTGTTGTAACATCACTTCTGGTGCACTACAAAAGCCCATCTGAGTTTTCCATGTGTCCGGTAAATAGCAGCCACCGATGGTGACAATGAAGTGGAATGGCACAGGCCACTGTAATCCTTGTACACAGCCAAAAACATTGATTGTGCGATATCATGAGGTCAGTGCCAGGAGTGGACAGAAACCATGCCGCAATAGTAGATTTGGACTACAGGTGTGCAGGAAACTCCATTGTTCATTATTCAATTAGAACCAAGTCAGAAATCACACGACACCAGGTTATAGTCCGACAGATTTATTTGAAATCACAAGCTTTCGGAGCCTCACTCCTTCTTCAGGAGCAGTGAGAGAGAAGGAGCACACAGACACAGGGTTTATAGGCAGAGAGATCAAAGCACTGTACAGCTGGTGTGAGTGGAGCGTCAGATAATAATTCTGTGGAGGTGACCGAGAGTGTTAGAGAGTGAGTAAAGTGTCAACAGTTGAATAACCAGTGAGGGGATGACCTGTAATCTGATTACGATCAACCCCTGCACTGTGGAAACAGACTCTTTGGCCCAACAAGTCCACAGCGAACCTCAGAGCATCCCACTCAGACCCCATCCCCCTATAACCGACCTAATCGCAGAACGCTATGGGCAATTTAGCATGGCCACTCCACCTAGCCTGCACATCTTTGGGTTGTGGGAGGAAACCGGAACACCCGGAAGAAGCCCATGCAGACACAGGGAGAATGAGCAAATTCCACACAGACAGTCACCTGAGGGTAGAATCGAACCCGGGTCCCTGGCACTGTAAGGTAGCAGTGCTAACCACTGAGCCACTGTGTCGCCCTAAAATTTAAAAATCATGTGGTGCTGGAGTCAAACTAAATAACTGGAATAACATATATTTATACTTACGTATATTTTTACCTATCATGTTATATAGGTATATTTATACCTGTTGTGTTATATAGGTATATTTATACCTCTCATGTTATTCCAGTCATTCAGTCTGTCTCCGGCGCCACGTTATTTTTAATTTTTTGTAATTATCTCTCAGCCTCACTTAATCAGATTACAGGTCATCCCCTCGCTGGTTATTCAGCTATTGACACTTTACTCACTCTCTAATTCTCTCAGTCACCTGCACAGAATTATTATCTGACACGCCACTCACACCAGCTGTACGTTGCTTTGATCTCTCAGCCCTTGATCTCTCTGCCTATAAACCCTGTGTCTGTGTGCTCTTTCTCGCTCACTGCTCCTGAAGAAGGAGTGAGGCTCCGAAAGCTTGTGATTTCAAATAAATCTGTCGGACTATAACCTAGTGCCGTGTGATTTCTGACTTTGTCCACCCCGGTTCTACACCGGCACCTCCACATCACAATTAAAACAAACATCTACTTTGAAATATGGACAAATCATTCCCCAACAGAACATCACTTTATGCTCCCTTTACCAATGTCGCTCAACAAGGTTTAACAAGAAGTATCTGAGATAACAAGATGTGGAGCCGGATAAACACATCAGGCCAAGCAGCATCAGAGGAGCAGGAAGGCTGCCGTTTCGGGCCTAGACCCTTCTTCTGAAGAATTAACAGGAAGTATCTTCACTTCATGAATTTGTTCAAAAGCACATTGATAATGCCCCTTAAAAGAAACTAGTTCTAATCACCCTTGAACATCCACTTAATGTGTGCCTTGTGGCTGTTCTTCCTCTCCTAACATTTCCATCCAGAGCTACCCAAGTGTTTTCAGCATGCTGGTGGAAGGCTGCTGACTTTCAGTGGGGAAAACCGCATGTAGCCTTGAAGGATGCTCTTGGACCACTGAGAGCCCATCATGGTAATCAATGACCAGAAGGCCTTAAGAAATGGGAACAGGAGTTGGTGTTCAGCTCCTCAAGCCTGTTCCTTCATTCAATAGGATCATGGCTGATCCAACACTCTTCACATCTACTATCTGCCCTTTCCCCATAACCATGGAATCCCTTGCTGATCAAGAATCCATCTATCTCAGCCTTACATATACACAAGGACTCCGCCCACACAGATTTCTGTGGCAAGGAGTTGCAAAGACTCACAGTCTTTGAGAAGAAATTCCTCCTCACCTCAGTATTAAATTGGCACCCCCTTTGTTTCTGAGGCTGTGCCTTCTGGTCCTAGACTCTCCCTTGAGGGGAACCATCCTCTCAGCACTTACCTTGTCAAGCCCCTTAAGAGCCCTCAGTTTCAATGAAATCACTTCTTATTCTTTAAAACGCCAGTGAATGAGTACCAACCTGTTTAGGCTTTCCTCATAAGACAATCCCTCCATACCAGGGATCGTCCTAGTGAACCTTCTCTCAACTGCCTCCAATGAAATAATATCTTTCCTTAAATATGGGGACCAAAACTGCTCACAGTACTCCAGATGTGGTCTCACTAGCACCGTGTTCAGCTGCGCTTAAGACTTCTCTACTCTCATACTCCAACCCGCTTGAAATAAGGGGCCAACATCTCACTAGCCTTCCTGATTACCTGCTGCACCTATGTGCTAGCTTTCTGTATGTCGTATACAATTATCCCCAAAAGAGGCAGCATTCCTGACTGGCTGAGGAACAATGGCAAGGGCTCTGTCTGCCTAGTGATGTCAGGAATGCCATCCTCTTGAGAAATGACAGCAGGTCCTTGCTTCAGATTCACTGTCATGATGCCTTATGATGTTAATATCGTACTTGTCAGATCCCAGAGTGAAACCAGCTTCAACGGATCCAAAGCTCAATTTTTTTACAGTTTAATTACTCTCGTGGTCAATACTGAACAAGACTGCCAAGATTCTTTCAACACAAGAACATAAGTTGATTACATAAGACAGAAAAGAACAAAGTCATATTTAGAACATATTGATACATTTTTATGCGATACAATTTGCAAGATCTTAATGTAGATAGCAAAATCAAATGTTCAGTCTTTTTTCCCAGAAACAGTCATTCAATTCTCATGAATTATCTCTCCAATGTTACCTGTAAGAATTCCTACTCAGCTGAATCTTACCAGCAATCCTCGTGGGTTGCGAATTAGCTTTACGACTTCTGTTTTGAGTCCTGAGGACCTGCATTTCTTTCCATGGAATGTTAAGAGAAAGTCAGGGTGTAGTGGTTGTAACGCGGTCAGCCAGCTGGAGGTCAAAGGATATGAGTTTCTCGATTGAGCCCTGGCTGACACGAAAACAAGTGTGTCGGAGATTGAGTGGCGACTCTGGAGAGGCTGTGTCAGAGTCAAAGATTTTCCACGTGTAAATAAAGGGGACTTGGTGATGGGATACCGGCCTCTGTGGAGACATTTCAGTGGCGATGACAGTAAAGCACATTTCTGAAGAAATTCACTCACGAAATGTGTCTTTGAGCTGAGGTAAGCATTTCTTCCATCATGCCATTATTTGGGAAGCTTGACTCGTTCGATCCTGCTGTCAAAGACTGGGCCCAGTATGTAGAAAAAATGTATAATTTTTTCTGAGCAAACAACATTGGGGCAGATGAAAAGGAAAGAGTAATTCTGCTGACAGCCTGTGGGCCTGCAGCTTTCTCTGTTTTTCGGAGCCTAACTTTCCCTGAGGCACCAGATACCGCAAGAAGCTACAGAGGGTTGTGAACACAACCCAGTCCATCGCACAAACCATCATTTCTGATGAAGGGTTTAGGCCCGAAACGTCAAGTTTTCCTGCTCCTATGATGCTGCTTGACCTGCTGTGTTCATCCAGCCCCACGCTTGTTATCTCGGATTCGCCAGCATCTGCAGTACCTTTTATCTCATCGCACAAACCAGCCTTCCTTCCATTGACTCCAACTATACCATCCACTGCCTTGGCAAATCAATCAACATAATCAAAGGCCCCTCCCACCTTGGTTATATTCTCTTCCACTCTCTTCCACCAGACAGATGATATAAAAGTTTGAAAGAAGTATGAACTGATTCAAGAACAGCTTCTTCCCAGCTATTATCAGATGTTTAAAAGGACCTCTCAAATGATAACAAAAACAGATGATGCTGGAAAAGCTCAGCAGTTCTAGCAGCATCTGTGAAGAAAATATCAGAGTTAATGTTTCGGGTCTGGTGACCCTTCCTCAGAACGTTAACTCTGATTTTTCCTTCACAGATGCTACCACACCTGCCGAGCTTTTTCGGCAACTTCAATTTTGTTCCTGACGTACAACATCTGCAGTTCTTTCGGCTCTCAAACATTAATGTTGATCTCTCTCTCTGCACCTTCGGCTGTAACACAGTACGCTGAACTCCGTTCTGCTACCCTGTTGCACTTTGTATGGTACAATCTGTAAAGTATTCAAAACAGCACTTTTCACTATATCTCGGTACATGAGACAAAACTAAGTCAAACACACATTCAATCTTTCAAGGGTTGACAGATTTAGTTCAGGAATATTACAACCCCAAGTCTCTTTTAATTCTGAAATGCTATCCATTTGAATCGGCAATTTGAGAGCCAGGGGAAACCTTATCGGGATTTTTGATTCAGCTAAGATGATTGGCAGAGGCATGTCACTTAAGTTGAACCCTTAACAAGATGCTGAGAGACTGTTTGGTATGTGGGATTAATGATGTAACCATGTAAAAGCAATTACCAGCTGAAGCCCAACTGGACTTTAAACAGGCATCACAACTGGATTTGTCATTAGAAAATGCGACTTGTGGAGCGTATGAATTGTGGGGTATTCCAATGGAAGTTGACACCCTCACCAGTCTGACTGAGCTTGGGTTACACCACTTGAGTGAAGGCAATTGTGCAGCCTCACACAGAACATATTCTGATTGGAGTGACTCTAAGGATGAACCCAAAACAAAGCCAAACCTCAGCCAAAAGTTTAAAATTTTCTTCAGGATCCAGGCTGGCAAGCCATCCTAATTGCTTCTGGTAAGTAACTTCAAGCCAACAAAAGACTCCGACTAGACCTTAATTGAGTAAGAAAACTCATAAGCTGGCATCCAGGAGAGTGCATACCCTAGAAATTCCACCTACATCTGGCTTGGAATAGTTAAATTGCTTCACAAGACCCAAATCAGAATCAATCTGAATAAACGTCTGGTTAAATGGTCACCCGGTTCTAATGGAGGTCGATACCGGCACGGTTGTATCAGAGATAGTAGAACCAATTTTTAATAAAATTCGCCCTGGACTCCAACCCTTAAGTTTGCACAAGACCTCAGCTAGGCTGAGAATCTATATCAGAAAATCTTTACAGATTAAGGGGACAACTTTGGTTCCGGGCTCTTAGCTGAAGCAGCTAGTTCAGTGATCACTGATTGTAGTAAAAGGCTCGGACCCAAGCTTAATGGAGTGAAATTGGTTGAGAGAGATTCGTCCAGATTGGCTCAACATTTCTCAGTTAGAAAATGGCTGCCTGTGTGAAGTCTTACTTAAAATCCCGAACTATTCCAGAAAAGTCGACAGTCTATCAGAAGACAAAAGGCCAACTTGCGTGTTGACCAGGAAGCAATTTGATGAATCTGCAAGGTCTGCCCAGTGCCATTTACCTTACAGGCAAAAGTACAGGCAGAAAGCAGGAGACTGGAAAGCAAAGGAACCATCAATCCAGTGCAGTTTGTGGAACGGGGCAGCACCGGTCGTACTAATTTTGAAGTCTAACAGGTCAGTTTGCTTTTGTGCATTATAAATAAATGATAAACCACTTTTTGCAGCTGGATAAATACCCAAACCCTCCAGAGAGGATTTATAAGTGACACTGGTGGGGGGCTGTCCTTCACAAAGTTGGACATGCGCCATGCGTATATGCAATTGCATTTAGACGAGAATTCCCAGGCGTATGCTACAATTAATACTCATAAGGGTTTGTACCAAATGCAAGACTGCCATTTGTCAGCCAGTTCAATTTCTCAGTGTATCATAAAGAACATAGTACAAGGTCTATACCAGGTCGCCATTTATCATAGATGATGTGTTAATATCACGGAAGACTAATAAGAAGTGCTTAGAGAACTTGGACATTGTCCTTAGAAGTTTCCCTCAGGTGGGCAAATGCCTTAAAAGGGAAAAATGTTTGTTCCAGGCACTCCAAGTGAGTTGCTTGGGCTACAGAGTCGACAAGACTAGGTTGCACCCTTTGGAAGATAAAGTGAGTGCTAGCAAATGTGCCCCAGTTCCCATGTCTACACCAGGGCTTAGTCTTAACTTAAGCTGGTGAATTATTACGGAATTGGAAACTTGGCCTCCATGCTGGCACCTTTGCATTAACTCTTAAAAAAAAGGTCAGCCTTGGTAATGGTCGCACAGCCAAGCCCTAGGTTTCAGGGAAGTGGAGAGATAGCTATCATCCTCAAAGGTGTTGGTACACTATGATCCCAAGCGAGATCTGGTATTGGCATGCAATGACTTATGTATGGCATTGGGGTAGTAATAACTCAAAGGTAGCCCAATGGAGAGCAAAGTCCAATAGTGTAAAAACACAGGAGCTGGATTAATGCAGGGCATAAGTATGCCCAGATAGAGAAGGAAGGTTTGGCCATCATATGTGGAGTTAGGAAATTCTACCAATACCTTAATGGATATAAATTTGTAACAATAATGGCCCATACAGCCATGCTAGATCTTCACAAGGTGGAGAAAGCAGTGTTGCCCATAGCTTCAGGCTGAATTTAGCAGTGGGCTCTAATGCTAAGTGCGTATAATTACAAGTTGGAACAACATCCGGGAGGCCAAGTAGCAAATGTGGATGCATTGAGCTGCCTCCTGCTGGCAGATACAGCACCAGCAATGCCACTACTAGAAGAACCAATAACGGTTTCAAATTTTCTGGGCAGCACGGTGGCTCAGTTGTTAGCACTTCTGCCTCACAGCACCAGGAACCTGGGTTCGATTCCACCCTCAAGCGACTGTCTGTGTGGAGTTGGCACATTCTCCCCACGTCTGCGTGGGTTTCCTCCAGGTGCTCAGGTTTCCTCCCACAGTCCAAAGATGTGCGGGCTAGGTGGATTGGCCATGCTAAATTGCCCATAATGTTTGGGGATGTGTAGATGAGGTGGGTTATAGGGGGATGGGTCTGGGTGGGATGCTTTGAGATTCAGTGTGGATTTGTTGGGCCAAAGAATCTGTTTCCACACTGTAGGGATTCTATTCTATACTTCCAGTCACAGAGGACAATATCAGACTTTGGACACAGAAAGATTCAGTCTTGGCAAAACTGAAACAGCTGGTGGCAATAGCGGAAACCAAAGGGCCGTCATAAGCAGGGCTGAAACCTTTTCGGATACAGAGAGACCAGATCACTGTAGAGGACTGCAAATTATTATGGGGAGCAAGAATAATTGTCCAGAGCAAAGGTTGCTGCCTGAATTCCATTAAGGTCATCCAGGGGTTTCCAAGATGAAAATGTCAGTGAGAAGTTATGTCTGGTGGCCAGGATTGGATGCAGACACAGTCACGTCAGTGGGACAGTGCTCAGAGTGCCAACAAGGAGAGAAAATACAGGAACAAGCTCCTTTTGATTTTAGAAGTAAAATATTCTGAGTGGCTTCGTAGCAGTACGATCAGAAATTGAACCACATTCAGGGGATATTAGAGCACATAGAGAAATGCTTGGCTCAAGGTAGCTTTTAAGGAATAGGCAAAGTGGTGGAGAGGTTGAGAGAGAAAACTTCAAGGGTTAGGTCCAGAAGAACAACAAGGTCATTTTGTTGTTTATTTGCAAGAGTTTAAGGTGGTAAAGAGGGTCATCAAAACCAAATAAATTGTAATCCAACATGGTTGCGTAGTATTCCCTGTAGATTTAAGAAGCCTTTTGGGCACTTAGGCCTGAATTATTATTTTTGAGGTTGGTAGCAGTGGTTGGGGAAATTCCTTTGTTACGTCGAGTTTTCCTGCTCCTATGATGCTGCTTGACCTGCTGTGTTTATCCAGCCCCATGCTTGTTATCTCGGATTCTCCAGCATCTGCAGTACCTTTTATCTCTGATACAAATTTAACCCCACTGCGAAGCCTCTTCTAAGGATGCCTACCCTGAAGAAGTTACCCTCCTCCCTCCAGACAAACCTGAGGGAATCTCTCTCCCACTGCAACTCTCTCATCTCCATCCCCGCCTCTTCGACTTCTCTGCCTCCTCTCCACCTATCCTCTCCTCTATCCATCTTCTATCCGCCTCCCCCTCTCTCCCTATTTATTTCAGAACCCTCTTCCCCTCCCCCATTTCTGATGAAGGGTTTAGGCCCGAAACGTCGAGTTTTCCTGCTCCTATGATGCTGCTTGACCTGCTGTGTTCATCCAGCCCCATGCTTGTTATCTCGGATTCTCCAGCATCTGCAGTACCTTTTATCTCTGAGAAAATACCACCTACAGCTTCCCCCCCGCCCCAATTGGGGAATGGCCTGATAAACCCTGGACTTCGTTACATGTCAACTATGCTGATCCTTTCATGAGATCAGCATTCTTAGTCATTATGCATACCCACTCAAAGTGGCTGCACGTGCATACTATGCATTTGTCAAACACAGGGATGTTAATAGAAAAACTGTTCGCATCTTTTGCAAGACATAAACTCCCAGAAGTGGCTGGACATGCATAGAGTTAATTTGTCAAACAAGGGGATGTCAACAGAAAAACTGTTTGCATCTTTTACAAGACACAGAAACACAGAAGGGTTGTTCACAGATAACGGGCCATCGTATACCAGCAGGGAGTTCGAGTATTTCCTAAATTTGAATGGCACTTGACATGTAAGGACAGCTCCATACCATCCATCATCCAATGGTCTGGCAGAAAGAGCAGTCCAAACTTTGAAGGCAGGCTTAAAGAAACAGTCTACAGCTTCATTAGATACCAAACTGTCCCTGTCTGTATTTGATTGTAGGACCACTCCTCAAGCAACAACGGAGATCGCTCCAGCAGAGTTGCTGATGGGGAAAAGACTCTTCACTAGATTAAATCTGATCTTCCTGGACCTGCGGGGGGTGGGGGGGGGGGGGGGTTGGTTGGAGGAGTCGGGGTGGTGGGAGCGGGGGGAGCGGCGGAGATGGAGGGTGAAACTGCGTCAGGAACATCAATGCCGGACACAAGACTCCTCTCAGCGACAGAGACAGTTTCCTTCAGGGGATGAAGTTTGGTGGAGGAATGACAGGAATGGCCCTGCGTGAGTAAGAGGCATGGTCGATGCCAGGTCAGGTCCAGTGATGCATAAAGTTTAGAAAGGTGCGATGGTCCTGAACAAGCGCGTGGACCATATGAAAGCTGCAAACTCACAAACGGTGCAGGAGCAAAACATGCCCGGCTCCTCAACAGCCTTTCCGATTGTTTCGGAAGCTGTGGGTTCACCGTCTACATCAAGCATTGAAGATATTTTGGAGTCTGAGATGGACATGGCAGATGTCACCACCTTGATGTCTTTGCCACCTGAGCAGGAGGATGAATTTCCTCTGAGATGCTCCAGATGCAAGAGGCGAGCTACTGTGTGCGTTACACGCCGCCTGTGTCAGAGTTAGAGTTAGAGTTAGAGGAACCTGACCCAGTGCTAAAATGCCCCAGGAGGAGTTAAAAAAAAAGACACAGCCTATGTCCTCAGCGGGCGAGGGATGAAATGATTGTAACGAGGTCAGCCAGGTGGACCTCATGAGAATATGAGTGAGGGAGCTGGATCGGTGTCATGGACCCTCCATGTGTAAATAAAGGGTGACTTGGTGACAGGATACCAGCCTCTGTGGAGTTATCTCAGTTAACAAGATGCTTTATTGCTTGAAAGCATTAAGCACAATCTACATTACTTGTCAGGTATAAAGTGTAGGACTCTCAGAAGCTAAACACAATACATCTGCTCCCAATGAATGCTAATGTAGAACTCATTGTCACTGCTCACGAATCAAAAGAATGGGTGGGGATAATGTAACAAAAACTATAACTCTTTCAGGACTGCTGTACAATACCAACTAAAAGCTTTGTCACAGTCAGGGCATATTCGGAGGGGATGATAAGGTCCTAAAGGAGGAGAAAGCATTAGACAGAATGCAAGGTTTTCGGAAGAACTTCCAAAGCACCAGAATCTGAATCGAGACACCCAATGGCCAGGTGAAGAAATAGAGAAGACCCAACTCCCTGCAGTTTATCTCTGAACAACTGGTGTTTCATGTTTTGATGAAAGAGTGAAAATTAGTCCATAAAATGTCACATTGAAACTGAATTCATTTTTTTCTAGTAAATGCTTAACTATTGGTGGCTAATCCTTAGCTGCCAGCACTCTAAGTTTTGTAAATCCCTCCATGTGCCTCTCTGCATCTTAACAATCCTCAAACCTACTTCTTTGAACAAGGTTTTGGTCATCTAACCATTACCTTCTGTTCAGGTCACATTTTAACTTATAATGTTTCTATCGCACCTTGGGATGTTGTATTATATTAAAGAAGCCAGATAATTATGCTTCAATATGCTATAAATTGCTGCTGTAGTTAATTAATTACTTGGCACATGTCCTGGCAGTGGGAACAGTCACAATAAGGGATGGAAAGGTATTGCTTTGGCATTATATTCAACCATTGTGGAATCATTCTTGAAACTAGCTGATTTTATTAACTTGCCTAAAGGAGCAGGGGGACTGTAATCCCCATTCTGAGCAATGCATCATATTGATCTGTTTTAGCTGGTTTTGAAGGAGATGGATCAGTGTCAAGGACTCTCCAATAACGTGTAAATAATGGGCGACTTGGTGACAGGATACCAGCCTGTGTCAGCACAAGGAAAGTGATCCAGTTTTGTTTAAATGGTCCCCCATTTGAATAGAATCTGACTATCACACCCTGAGTCACTATTACAGTAGTCCAATCTTCACCCCGAGTCTTACTGCAGTCGACAGGAATCTCAATGTGGCAACTTTATAAGAAATAAATAATATTTCAAGAGAGAACAATGGAGAATTTTTTAACAAGTACAAGGCAGAATTAACTGTTGAAGGAAGAGAATCACGTCTTGTTTAGTTTGGACTAAATCCCTCCACATTTTGCTTATTTAGTAATTAACACTAAATGGACATGAAGCATTTCAGTGGGGAATCTCAGATTAATGAAATGGAAATGACGACCACAGTGATGAAGAGAACCAAATCCCTTCACTCACTCATAACTTAGAACTGATTTATGGTAAATAGATTTTCCAATAAGACAAAGTCTTGTAGCTGAGAGCACTGTTCAAAAGTAGGTTACATATAGACTTAATAGCTCTGGCTACAAGATGGTTTATGCAGATACCGAATGAACTGTAGCACACCATTAAATAAATCACCCAGTTTATATCTAATGTTTTATGTCTCTGAAGTTTAGAAGCAGCCATGTATCTTTAATTTAATTCATGGCATGTGAGTGCCACACTCAGGGCCAGAATTTATTACCTATCCCTAATTAACCCTGTGAATTGAGTCAACAGGCGAGTTACTGCAGAATTCCCAGCCTATTCCTATCTGATTCACTCAATGTTTATCTGACTCAGTTCAGTTTCTGGTTAATAGAACATAGAATGGGGGAGAAAGTGTGATGGTGATACCATTAAACATCAGGAGGGTGATTGTCTGTGTGGAGTTTGCACATTCTCCCTTTGTCTCCGGGCGTTTCTTTCGACTGCTCCAGTTGCCTCCAACAGTCCAAAGGTGTGCAGGTCACATAGGTCATGTAGGTCATGCCTGGCCTGCTGTGTTCATCCAGCTCTACACGTTGTTATCTCAGATTCTCCAGCATCGGCAGTTCCTACTATCTCCATGTAGGAAATGCTGCCTGGTCTATTGTTCACCAGCTCCCTGGTTCTGGCAGTGGGCTTATGTAGTGGAATGTGGTGTCGTGGAAAACACAGGAGACAGATGCAAAGAAAACTCTGATTTTATTGAAAGCAAGCAAAATTGAATGTATGATAACAAAGTGTAGAGCTGGATGAACACAGAGGCCAAGCAGCATGAGAGGAGCAGGAAGTCTGACGTTTCGGGCCTAGACCCTTCTGAAGAGAACCAAATCCCTTCACTCATAACTCAGAACTGATTTATGGTAAATAGATTTTCCAATAAGACAAAGTCTTGTAGCTGAGAGCACTGTTCTGAAGAAGGGTCTAGGCCCGAAACGTCAGCCTTCCTGCTCCTCTCATGTTGCTTGGCCTGCTGTGTTCATCCAGCTCTACACCTTGTTATCTCAGATTCTCCAGCATCTGCAGTTCCTACTATCTCTGAAAATTGAATGTATGTTCAGGAGAACCAGAAAATGAATATCAAACCTGACTACTGATGACTGACACTTGTCTCCAGGTAACTTGACCCCCAGTGGAGCCTTAACAGCCAAGACTTGATATGGTGGGTAAATAGGCAATGTGGGTGGCTGTTACCTATGTTAACAGGTAAAAGAGAGGGACAGACTACCTGCTAACCCAAAGTCCTATCCCACTTCCCTCTTCGGGGGTGCCCTACACCATTAGCCCCGAACCTCACCTTCCCCTGTCTGAGACTAGCCAAGGTGGGTTAGAGTGTGTCGATGACCTTAGGTTCACCCCTGGTGTGTAAACGCGATTTTGACTGGGTCTGTCCGTAGTCCCTTGCCGTAGCTGGGACTCTGTGTAGGGCCTCAAGTGCTGCCAATAGTGAGCCTCATGGCATCCGCTGATGCCGTTAGGCACATTGGACCTGACGGGCGAGTTCCTTGGCTTTCTTTCCTTTCTTACTGGTCCTTGCAAGTGTGTTGTTGTCTCAGATGGTGGTGGATGTTGCTGGCGTTGACCCGGTCAGTGTCTTGCCTCTCTGGGTGCTCTTGGTCACCTCCAGACATTGAGTGGAGGTTCATGGTTGGTTGATGGTGTTCGGTGGTTGCGAGGGCTTCTCTCGGTATGGAGTGTTCACGGAGTCCTTGACTCGGAGGCGTCCACTTTTCTCCCGATCGGTAGGCCTGACCGATCTCCTTTCCCTTCCTCCTGGCCTTGGCTCAAGGACTCCTTCACGTGTGGGGCCTGCTTCTTGGTCGGACCTTCAAACTCCTCTTGCGAACCGCTCACACCGGGCAAGCACACAGAACCTACCTCAGAGCACACACCTAGTTGAAATTGGGGCGCGTTGCTGGTATCACAGTGCCCACTGCTGGGATCAGGGTCCCCAGTTGTACCCAAATGCACGGCCCCTTGTCTCCCACCAAATCAGGTTTCGGCTGTTGAGCTATTGTTTCTCTCTCTTGGGACTGAATGAGCCCCCTGATCACTGGAAGAGGTGTGAATGTTTTTTTGATTAAGCTGAATGGTTTCAACGGTTTGGAATATCCAGTATTTCCCTTGGATGGGTGCTCATTGAATAGTAATGTAAATGTTCTTACATCCAAAGGTGAAACAGGTTTACATGTATAGTACTGGAGATAAAAGGTGCTGCAGATGCTGGAGAATCCGAGATAACAAGC
>JAHRHZ010000028.1:702650-715106 GCA_024137785.1 Ginglymostoma cirratum
GATGAGGGGTCTAGGCCCGAAACGTCAAGCTTTCCTGCTCCTATGATGCTGCTTGGCCTGCTGTGTTCATCCAGCTCCACACCTTGTTATCTCGGATTCTCCAGCATCTGCAGTACCTATTATCTCTTGTACAGACAGACCTCCTGTTACTGTTGGGAAAAGGAGCAATGATTCTGTCTTGTACCGTCAGTCCACTTATACATTTTACTAACTTATACTCCAAACATAATCACTTCCCTAGCTAGGGGCATATAGCTTATATTTTCGAATGAATGTCTTAGAATCTATTTTGTGAATTGATTCGAAGGGTGCAACCATTATTAGCCACAGTATTATTTATTGCTGTCCCTGGTTTTCATTTAGCATCATAAGACTGGGCTTCACAGACCTCTGCTGGTATGTTTGAAGGTAGGTGTGCTGATTAGATGCAGTGTAAGACTTAACGACTGTCTTCACACCTATCCTAGAATGGTGTGCCAATTCGCAGTGGGTGTGGGAAGCAGCAGGCAGGCTGTCCCACCATCGGGTCTATTGAGACCGTTAAGTGAGCACTATTTTACCCACAGTAGGAGGAAGCTCATGCCAGTGGGTACCCACCAGCCTTTCCTGTGTGAACTTCGGATGGGAAAGATGGAGGTCACTCTATGTGCATTGGAGACATCCCCTCCAACGAACATAACCCCATTTAATCCTTACACCCTCAAACCCCCCCAAACAAAATCTCTCAAAGGCAGACACTCCCCAGCCTTTCCCCGATCTCTCGAGCCTGCCAGACAAGCCCCATCAATAGCAAGACTTACCTAGACATCAGATTGCATGGGGATGAACTGTAGTCCTCGTGATAGCCACCCCATTCCTGCCTGACATTGCTGGAACTCCTCAGTTACCAACTGTGACAGCTCTCAAAGGCATAGCCTCCTCCCCGCATCTGGACAGGAGACTCACCCCAAAACAATTATCGCTCCTGCCGGTGGGACGAGGCAGTGAGACAGCTAGGTTGTTAGTGGCTGGTGTCCCAACAGACACCTCTGATGGTGTGGGCCGGGAAGTGCAGAGAATACAGCACCCTATAAAATTCGGTCATCAAGTAGAATTTCTGAACGGTTACAACGTAGGAAGAGGCCATTCAGCTCAACAATTCTGTGCCAGATTCCTGCAAGAACGACGCAACTGGTCTCACTCCTCTGCCTTTTCTCATGTCTCTGCATTCTTTTTTCCTTTCAAGTAATTATCCAGTTCCATAGATACTAGGTAGGCCATTTAGGACTGAGATGAGGAGAAATTTCTTCACGCAGATAGTGATGAGCCTATGGAATTCTTTGCCACAGATAATGGTTGAGGCCAAAACATTCAATGTTTTCAAGAAGGAATTAGCAATACTTCGTAGGCCCAAAAGGATCAAAGAGTATGGAATAAATTGGGAGCTGAGTTGGATGATCAGCTTTGATCATATTGAATGGCAGAGCAGGCTCAAGGGATGAATATTTTACTCCGGTTCCTATTTTCTATGTTTCCATGATTCTCTTTTGAGTGCATTCCAGATCATAAACACTTACTGCACAAAAACAACTTATTCCTCATGTCACCTTTGATTTTTTTACTCAGCTTCTTAAGTCAATGTGTTTTTTTCAGTTCATTCACAGGATGAGGGCATCACTGGCTAGGCCAGCTTTTTTATTGCTCAGAGGGCTGTTGAGAGTCAACCACATTGCTTTGGGTCTGGAATCACATGTAGGCCAGACCAGGTAAGGGTGGCAGATTTCTCTTCTACCTGGGCCAGATAGGTTTTTCCCAACAAATGACAATGGAGTCATGGTCATCATTAGGCTCTTACTTCTGAATTTTTATTGAATTCAAATTATACCATCTGCCAGGCATAGGATTTGAACCTGACCACCCAGAATGTTGGCTGAGTCTGAACAGTCCAGCAATAGTACCACTAGACCATTGCCTCCTCCAGATGTCATTTAGTTCTTTTCTCTTCCATCAATGGGGACAATTTCTTGCCATCTACTTTATCCCAAACCTTCATGATTTCAAACACAAGGAAGAGGACAGTTCAGCATAAACCTTATTGCTACACTATTTGAGTCACCGATAAGCCAAATCAGAAAATGGTTGCAGTTTCCCTTCTCCAAGGGCCGTTTGTGAACAAGTTGGATTTTTCAGATACCTGTCACTAACACCGAAATTTGATTTCTCTCATTTGCTGTTCAGCTTTCAGATATCCAGCGGCTGGCTTGTTCTGATGTCACGTAGTTGCTTCAAGCAGAGAGCATTTATCATTCTGCAGTTATGTTTCAGTAATGTATACTTTCCAAAGTGGTAATTTGACAAACTTAATTTCTCAATTCAGTAAGGACATCATCACATATCTAATTAATGCATGATATATTTCCGAGGTACTTATACACAAGGCATGTGGACGATTGCGTAAAAGGAACATAATTTTGGGCATGGATGTCAGTGAATCATATTGCACAGATATCATATTGTCATTTTCTAATAAGAATCCATCATTATACATAATATATAAATATTATGTATACATTCTCATGGCATGTAAGAAATCTGGAGGTATAAAGCAGTGTCAATCATGGCCACTATTATTGACGGTTGTAAAAACCCAACTTAAGGGAAAAAATCTGCTATCTTTACCAAGTCTGACCTATGTGTGACTCCAGACCCACAGCAAAGTGGTTAGCTCTTAACTGCTGTCTTAAACGTCCCAGCAATCCACTCAGTTTGAGGGTAAATAAGGATGGGAAACCCTGTGATGTCACATCCAGTAAAAGGATAAACTAAAAGAAATTATGAGTAATCTCTGCTGTGGAATATGATGATGTTGTTTCAATGGTAAAATGCTTGCCTTTTCCTGCCCTAACTAGGCAGGTTTAGTTAATTGAAGCCCCTTATTCAATGTGCGACCGGTAATCTCTCATGGTATTGTTCATCAACAAGTTATGCCATTGTACACACATCTCTCCATACAAAAATATTACAACACTGTGCTTCAGAAGTACTTAATTGGCTGTGATATGCTTTGGAAGACCTTTAGGTAGAGAAAAGTGTGCAATCAATTTAGTTTATTTTTCTCTCTCTCACTGTCTCCCTGCCATTAACTACCCATCAGCTTTGCCCAGGTTGTGCAGTTTGGGAGTGGAGGTAGATATCACAGTCCTGCCGTCACTCAACATGAACACTCCTACAGCAGTCAAACTCACTGGTCAACAACCAGTAAGAGAACTCTGCTCGACATGCCTCTTCCAAAGGTATTCAGAACTAAGGGCAGGAAACAGGCAATTGAGCAAACATTGGATCCTGAACACAGAACCATCTGCACGGCTTAACTCCTCAACGGGTAAGCTTGCTGAGCTATCAAGATATGGGCTCTAATATATTTATGTGCATGACATTTTCAATCAATTGAACAGATTTCCTATTGCATAACTGTTCCCCCGTGCACTGCAGATTGTAAGAGCATTCTCACTTACCAAGCTAATCCCGGTATGGATTTCAAATAATTGTATCTTATAGCAGCTTCGTGTGTCACAATGAATCATTTGTGGCGCTCTATTTGTTTCAAAGCCATCAATTCCCTAAGCATTTCCCAGTGCCAGCTGTCATTGCTAGGTTTGAAAAAAATACAACAGCATTGCAGCATGGATGTGTCTTTGTTCCAATGCTGACGGTTTGAGGCAGCACAGTGCAGACCCTTTTACGACATCACGGGTAGGAGCTGAGAAGTGGCTCAGTTATGAGTTCTGCATTCCCCAAGGTATCCATCTGAGCAACCATTTCATTTTGTGGGCTGTGCAAGGTGCAATCGAGCCTAAATCATAAAGCTGCAGAATAAAGACCTGAGCTAAAAAACAGCCTAAATTTATTTCCAAGGATCTGGGCCAAAAAAAACTCACATTTGTATACCGCCTTTAATGTTGTAAGTCATCCTAAGGTGCTTCATGGGAGCGTTGTCAAGCAGAGGTAACATTGAAACAAAATGCAGAGCATCTTGGGAAAACTCATAATAATGGAATCAAGTGAGTGCAGCCCCATCTGTCTGAACAACAGTACTGAAGGAGGATGATGTGGTCAATTTTGTCAAAGACAGGAGACAGGGCAAGGAGGATAGCAAAGGATATTTTGTGTTAGTCACATTTTTGTTCTTCTTTATTTATTCACAGGGTGAGGACGTCCCTGACAAAGCAGCATTTATTGCCCATCCCTAATTGCCCAGAGGGCAGTTAAGCGTCAACCACATTGCTGTGGGTCTGGAGTCATGTGTAGGCCAGAGCAGGTAAGGATGGCAGTTTAGAAATAATATGAACTGCAGATGCTGGAGAATCCGAGATAACCAGGTGTGGAGCTGGATGAACGCAGCAGGCCAAGCAGCATCATAGGAGCAGGAAAGCTTGACGTTTCGGGCCTAGACCCTTCATCACAAGAATTTTTTCTTTTTTCTGTTGAAGGGTCTAGGCCTGAAATGTCAAGCTTTCCTGCTCCTATGACCCTGCTTGGCCTGCTGTGTTCATTCAGCTCTACACTTTGTTATCAAGGATGGCAGTTTCCTTCCCTGAAGGACATTAATAAACCAGATGGGTATTTTCCCAACAATCGGCAATTGACAATGGATTCACGGCCATCAGTAGATTCTTAATTCCAGATATCTATTGTATTCAAATTCCACCATCTGCTGTGGCAGGGTTTGAACCTCGGTCATAGAGTCATAGAGTAATACAGCATGGAAACAGGCCCTTCTGTCCAAACTAACACATGCTGACCATGGTGCCCACTCAGCTAGTTCCAATTACCCGCATTTGGCCCATATCCCTCTAAACCCTTCCCTAGAATTCTACTTGGGTCTCTGGATTAACAGTCCAGCGATAATATCACTGAACCATCGCCTCCCCCATAGGGCTTCAATTGTGCTTTTGATGTTGGCAGTTTTGTTACAGTAGCAGGGCTTGTTAACCTGATTAGAGGGTGTCTTTAATTCTCGAAAAGATGAGCGTGGATTTGAGAGGTGACTACACTTCAGAGCAGTTTGGAGAATAAAGGGAAATTGGAGTTGGGCATTCCAGGAAAGGAGGAGTCAAGGGTTGACCTTTTTGAGGAGGGGTTGCTGGTGGCAGATGTGAAGGAGAAGGATGGTTATGTTGGCTAACATGGGAGTGACAAAAGGAATTAGGTGCATATTAGGAAAAGGTTGGGGGAGCAGTAAGTGGGAATCATGAAGATGAGCTTGGAGACAGCATGACAGTAGATGAGAGAAAAACAAGAAAGAGATGCACATTCAGGTTTAGGATGAGGAAGCAAGATAGGGTGGTGAGTGAGCCTTAAGCAAAAAATGGCCTGGGGTGGGTGGGGGGCGGTCACTGGGCTAGGGGGAAGTGAGAGAAGCACCAGCTAATTTTAAAATCCCTAAATTTTAGTGACAAATAATCTACGAACACTTCACACCTAATGATGGAAGTGAGAATGGAGGAACAAGAGAGAGCATTTTAAGAAGCTTTGATGCTAAAAGCTTAAGTTTGCTCTGCATTTCAGGATAATCCTGGAGTATAAAACAGTTTTCGCAGGTAAGACCAGGGCCAACAGCACTTTGGTGGTCAAGCCAGATCTAGCAGTGAATGGTTAAACCAGGTGTCTGCCATACCCATTGAAGTCTGAGTGACTCAAGCTTAGCAGAACAGAGATGAGAGCTGTACTTTGGGGGAATGCCAGGTCAGAGAGCGAGTAATGGTTTAAGTGAAGATCAATGTTGTAACATATTCACTAACCTGGCTCTCATGAAACTTTTCCAAGACTGGATACAATTGCTCCATACTATTCCCCTCCAGCTCACCCTCTCAGTTGTGAGTCCTGTTAAAGTTTCTTTAACATAGCACAGAAAGATACAACAGACAGCCACAGGCACCTTCAGTATATGGGTTAATGTTAAGTTATTCAGATGCAAATGGTAGTACACTTTCTTTAGCATGTTATGCTTCAAAGGACCCCGGTTAAGATGGAGTTTGAGACTTTTACACCCTCAGGTCTCATGCTATGATGTAGTGATACATGGATGTGTCTCTTAAAGGTATACTACATATGAACCATGAGACTTAACACAACATGTGTTGTGATGACAACAAAACTTTAAATACTAAGGACCTGAGCATTAGGAATGGCCAATAAATGCTGGCTTTAGTGAAAAGAATAACAAAAAACTTCATTGATTCTAAAGCACTTTGAGACATTCTGAGATTGTGAAAGGCACTTTAAAAATGTACGTTCTTTTTTCTAATGACATCAATCAGGGTGATAGGCCATCTTCATCTTTGTTTACTTTTGCGATATTCAGAGACTTCAAAGCATCCATGTGTTACTCGATCAGCTGCAATGTCACTGCGGAATAAAAACATAAAATGTCAACTGCACAAGCATCAGGTGTTACACCACAGAAACTGGATTGAAAGAATAATTTAATAACAGTTTAAGCGGAGCCCTAAGGTGAAATTCCAAAATACGAGCTCTGATTTCTGATTAATCTGCCTGAGCTTAATGGATGTCAAGTGATGTAAAGAAAAATATTAATCACAATTGATCCATCCAGTTGTTTGAAAACAGGGATGGTGGTCTCAATTGTTGATAGTCTTGTTTTCATAGGTCTTGAGATTAATTAGTTAAAAGATTTAACACTGAACATGCCTGTGAATTCCATAAATGATATTTGGAGGCTGCAAAAAGCTGTCAGAACATGCTTGCACAATATTTACACCCTTGTGCATAAGTTCCTTGTGGAAAATGTCTTTAGAGGAATTTACAAAGATTCATAACTTTTGAAGGCCAAAGTTTGCACACCTAGTTCTGGTTTTCTTTTCCAATTGTACTGGGAATAATGCAAATATTTAGTCACATGATTGGCATGATCCCAGCTGATGGCCATAGTGGACAAGTCAGATCCTGGCCTATTAGACCCTAACGTTTCCCTTAAATCCATTCCTGAACACATTTGCAGGAATTTACCAATGCATCTTTAACATAAAGAATAAAATATCTGGAACAATTATGAGCTCTGCTACAGTTGACAAAAAAGGTCATTGCAAACATTAGAAAAGGCTTCAAGATCATTGTACCTCTTTTTCCCCAGCAATATCCTTACAAACGTCGCAAGCATCAATGAAGAGCTATCACCACCTCCTCTGGTTTCTTGCAGAGAATGATGTAACTATAACCATTTCCTTCCAATGCATTCACTGGGTGCTTTTTCTTTGGTTGGCATTTCTCCCTTAAACACCAAAAACTAACTGAAAACTAAATTACTTTAACTTCAGAGCGAACATGAATTACCAAAATATAACTTCTTCCAGTTCTAGCTACTTTCCTCACTAAGGAATTGGACATTTCTAACCCCACTTTCTGGCACACTCATGCACACACTGATGGACTGACCAACACCCTTCTACATGTTTCCGACTCTCTATGCTCCTGTTTCGAGGCAACAACACTTTTCTACGTTTTCTTTGTAAATGCAGTGAATCTCTTTACTTCAAGGTTGAAAAAACTCTTTAGAATATATGTAAGCAAGCTTCTAGATTCTTCAGCACCAAACTGCCATATCTGCCCTTCCTTAACACACACAATACAGCAATATAATTTAAACTTAAAGTTATATATTGGTTCAAACATAACAATTCTCTTAGTATAAATTCATTCAAATATTAAGTGGTTAATGTCCATTTTAGCTTGACAATGAACATCACAGAATTTATGCAGGATATGTTTAGGGTTGTGAACTATGATTAACACTTCATGGAAATTTGTCCCCATTCTCCAACCATTAGTCAGCCAATGTATTCATTCTTGTGACACACTGCCTTTCTGCACCAATTAGAAAACAGAAAGACTCCTTTTCCAACTTGTTGATGCTTGGCTGTCAGCCAAAGAATCACTTTTCCCAAAGTGCAATAAAAACTCTTTTTCAATGTCCCTATGTGTTCCTTACAGCATCGTCCTGGGAGATAGATCTTCATGTTCATAGAATCCCTATAGTGTGGAAATAGACCCTTTAGCCCAACAAGCCCACACTGACCCTTGGAGCATCCCACCCAGATCCATCCATCTATAACCCACTTAATTGACTCACCCCTGAACATTATGGGCAATTTAGCAAGGCCAATCCACCTACCCTGCACATCTTTGGACTGTGGAAGAAACCCACACAAACACAGGGAGAATATGCAAACTCCACACAGACAGTCACCTGAGGGTGGGATTGAACCCAGGTCCCTGATGTTGTGAGGCAGCAGTGCTAACCACTGAGCCACTGTGCTGCCCAGATCTGGAGACTCTGGAGGGTTGCAATCTGAGGTGAGTTGAGGATTCAGCATTAACCCAGGACTAAAGTCATCAGCTCTGCTGAATGTGCATACAGGAGTAAGCAGCTTTTTCATCCATCCTAGAGCATGTTAAAACATGTTATATGTTACATGAACATGTTATGAAAGGATTCTGTTATGTTTAATATAACATTTAGTGAACTATTTTCCTGGCAGTGACATGTGTAACCTTGAGAAAATAAACTATCTTCTGGCAATAGAATTTATTTTCAGTTATCTTCAGGACGCTACAATGGATGACTGCTGTTATGACTCTGGCCAACTATTCAAAGCAGTGATAGTCACACAGTGATTTCTTCAGATGATGCACAATTTGAAGCAATGAGGAGCAGTAGCAATATTAAATCATTAATAGACGAAAAGATGTAGGAGCAGAATTAGGCCATTCAGCCCATTGAGTCTGCACCGCCATTCAATCATGGCTGATATGTTTGTCAAACCCATTCTTCTGCCGTCCCCGCCCCCACCCCCCACCACCCCATAATCCTTGATCCTTTACTAATCAACTACCTATCTATGTCTGTCTTAAATGAACTCAACGATTTGGCTTCCATAGCCTTCTGTGGCAATGAGTTCCATAGATTCACCCAAAGACTGGTTGAAGAAATGTATCACTTTAAGCACCCACAATGCATCCAGAAGACAAGAGGGCATTTTAAACTCAGCTAATGTTTCAAATTGGGCCTCAATGAACGTTGTCGATTGTAAGTGATGTAAAAACTCGTTGTCTGTTTTGCACTATCATGCAAAATCAAAATAATTATTTTGCGCTGATTGACTCAGATCTCTAACAAAGCAAAATGAAAATGTACAATCAAAGAGAGAAATGTTCTTGAGATCAGCAGTAGTCATGCCATGGAAGGCTATGGTAATATAAAAGTGATCTCCTGACTGCAAATAATGCTGAAGGTCTCAGCTTTGTATGAGTGTGGTTGGGCAGGTGAGTAGGGCAAGAAATATGGGGTCTTTTTCCATTGAAAGGGACCCAGTCGCTGGTGGCACTTTGATAGGAGAAGCACTTGGGGGGTTGCAGTTCACCTCTGGTACATTGCACGAAGAGGAATGTAAAAGAGAGGGACCAACAATTGATCTTTAGAGCTGCAGAGATAAAAAGGAGAAACTAACAGTGCTGGAAATCCGCAGTCATCCACTCACGCCTGAGAAGAAAAAAATAGGTTAATGTTTTATGTAGAAACCATTTGTCAGATGGAGAAAGGATGCTTTCTTCCAAAGAGCGTAAAAAACAGAAGAGAACAAAAGGCGAAGATCACTCGTCAAATATGCTAAGTACAAGTACAAAGGGATAGTTTGAACAGCTTGTGTGAAGAACTGGAAATGTCAAGTGATAGATGATCAAAATGACATTCTTCGTTTGAAATAGTTCATCTCCATGTAAAGTTCACAGTCATTAACTCAATAAAACCTTCGGTTTCGGATGTTATCGGTTATACTCAATTGTAATATTAGAAATGATGTACGTTTGGGAAAAACACCTTGTCCCATACGCCACTTTCTACTTTGCTCTTCTTTATTCATTCACAGGATGAGGGCATAGCTGGCTAGGCAACATTTATTGCCCATCACTAATTGCCCAGAGGGCAGTTAAGAGTCAACCACATTTCAGTGGGTCTGGAATCACATGTAGGCCAGACCGGGTAAGGATGGCAGTTTCCTTCCCTAAAGGACATTAGTGAACCAGGTGGATTTTTCCAACAATCGGCAATGGATTCACGGTCATCATTGGATTATTAATTCCAGATATTCATTGAATTCAAATTCCACCCTCTGCCATGGCAGGATTCAAACTTGGGTTCCCAGAACGTTGTCTGGGTCTCTGGATTAACGGTCCAGTGATAATACCACTAGGCCATCGCCTCTTCATTCAACTTGCTATCACCGTCTCTAAACCTGTTGCCTCCCCGCCCCTATAAAAGCCAGAGACATGAACGAATGTTATCCTGTTTGCATTTGAATATGACGTAGTATATGATCTAACTACAAATGTCCAACAGAGGGCCCTTTCACAGCCAATTGAGAAATAACAAGTAGAGGAATTCTTTAAACGCAGTGAGCAACTGAAACCTGGTCTACATGATGAAGCTGAAGTTTCCAGGTCAAGTCTCACAGATTCTTTATGAGGACACAGTTGCTGAGTCTTTGTTCATGGTCTGTCTCTTGTTGATACTTGCAAATCTCCCCATTTTCTGAGTGTCAGTCAGCTGATGCAGTGATTTAAAAGCTGGAGACCGTGGAATCTTGGCGTCTGGAGCGACTTTACAGGGGTCTAGGAAATACCAAAGGACTGTTTCCTGCTGTTGATCATGAAACCAAAATATCTGAGTGCTCCTAACTGGAGTAATAAAGAAGAAGCAATGAAGAGTGATAAATCAGCAAGGATACAGCCCTTTGCGTTTGCTCAGAGCTGGACAGGTTTCACTCAACACATTTGGGTAAAGGCATCGCTGGAAGCATTGAGCAGCTCAAGACAGTGTCTATGGATCAAGAACCAAGAATGAATTTTAGACCCTCCATTCCCACCAACATAATTGAAGCTGGAGTTAGGGGATGTGAAATTAAGTAAGTGGCCAGCCCACTACCTTCTCACCTACCACTGCCTTGGCCCCCATTAGAAACTGTTAGGGAGGATGTTCCTGGATTTTGACTGAGAAACAGTGATTGAATGGTAAAGTCAGAACAGTGCATAATTTGAAGGAGAACAACTAGTCTGCTTGTTTTGACCTTCTGGGTGGTAGAAGTTGCAGTTTGGAAGATGCTAATGCAGGAGAAGCAGGTGAGTTACTGCAATCCATCTTACAGATAGGTGCACACTGCTGAATACAGCATGTCAGTGATAGAGTGAGCGACCATTAAAGGTGATGGATGGGATGTTAATCAAATAATTATTTTCTCCTGGATGGTGTGAAAGCTTTTTGGATGTTGTTGGAGTTGCAGTCACGCAGGAAAGCTCAGTGTATTCCATTACACTCCTAACTTTGTGCCTTGTAGATGGTAAAAAGGCTTTGAGGAGTCAGGAAGTGAGTTACCTGATGCAGGATTCCTCGTCTTTTCAGTCAAAATGCTCACATGGCTGGTCCAGTTCAGTTTCCTGATCAACGGTAACTTCCAGGATGCCAATGATTGGGGATTCAATGATGCCATTAAATGCCCAAGGGCCAATGGCTAGATGTCATTGCAATGATTATTGTCCGCACTTACGTGGCCCAAATGATACTTGTCACTCAATGGCCCCTACTTAATATTGCCTAGTTTTTCTGCTTGCAAACACAGACAGCTTTACACACGAGGAGCTGTGAATGGTCCTGAATATTACAATCTTCAGTGAGCCTCCAAATGTTAGGGGATCATCCTATGAAGCAGTTGAAGATATTTCGGCCTAGGACTGAGGTTTTTCTGCAGAAAATCCAGGACAGATTTCATGACCTAAACAACCACAACCATCATCCTTTGCGCTCAGTATGACTCTAAACAGTGGAAAGCTTTCCCCCGTTTCCCATTGACCCTAGTTTTGCTCGAGCTGCGTCATGCCACATTTGGTCCAATGCGACCTTGTTGTTAAAGACAGTGACTCACACTTCACCTCAAATCACACTGAGTCGCTGTATCCTCCTTTCAATCAGATGCACCAATCTCTATGAATACGAATCCGTTTAAAAAGTGGCATTTTAAGAAGGTTAGAGAACCCCTGTACTAATGGGTTCTCAGAAAATGTCAACATTTTATCGAGCAAGAGAATGCAACAGAAACACAAGCAAGATGAAGAAGAGAAAGTAGAAAAAGGCAAGCCATTCACTTTGCCAATAGTAAAGATATTTAATTATACCATTTGTGAAGGTTTATGGCTACAGAACCTTTAATCACAACAAAATATGTCTGAAAAGCATGGCCCATTTACCAATTCCACAAATCAGGCTTCCTGTTGGAAAGAGATAATAGGTACTGCAGATGCTGGAGAATCCGAGATAACAAGGTGTGGAGCTGGATGAACACAGCAGGCCAAGCAGCATCATAGGAGCAGGAAAGCTTGACGTTTCGGGCCTATGAAGGGTCTAGGCCC
>JAHRHZ010000028.1:715506-762637 GCA_024137785.1 Ginglymostoma cirratum
GGGCCTAGACCCTTCATAGGCCCGAAACGTCAAGCTTTCCTGCTCCTATGATGCTGCTTGGCCTGCTGTGTTCATCCAGCTCCACACCTTGTTATTCCTGTTGGAAAGCATGCGCTCTGTCAGTCGAGACAGAAAGTGTGATGAATAACAGGTAAAAATTTATTTGGATAGTTCTGTGAAACGTTTTCAGATCCAATAATTGTCTTTGTAAAGAATTATAATAGGTTGAGATTAAATAAGCCGCGAACCATGTTTCTATACCAAAAGTTAATCCATATTAAACAAAAGCTGAAGATACTGAAGGAACTTGGCAGCTCAGGCAGCATCCACGGAGGAAGGAACAGTGTTAATGTTTCGGCTTCTTGACTTGACATCAGAGCTTTCAACACTATTCCCAGAATTTTCACAGGATTGGGGCTGTCTCTGTTCTCTGCAGTAAAAATAAAGTCTAAATAATCCAGTTAATTTTTAATGAAGAAATCAGAGACTATTATCAGCCACTCCATGCTTTCTGAAAACCAGAGAAAACCTCCAGAGAAGGAATATTGAGAAGGTTTTAGAGTGGATTTGTAGCTTGGGTTGTGGACGTTGTGGTTGGTTGGCTCACCGAACTGGTGACGTTTCACTACCCTGCTGGGTAACATCATCAGTGCAGCCTCTGATGAAGCGCTATTGTGTTTTCCCGCCTGGTTTTTAAACTCTGATGTCCATTGGTCTGGGTTACCTTACTTCCAGTTTTTCCTTCGCAATGAAGCGTAAATGGGGTCAAGCTCTATGTGTTTGTTGATGGCTTTCTTCATGGAGTACCAGGCTTCTGGGAATTCCAACGCTTGTCTCTGCTTTGCTTTTCCCAGGTGTTGTCCCAATCAAATTAATGGTTCTCCTTATCCATGTGGATAGAGATGAGTGAGTATTGAGAAGTGTGGATCAGCAGAGAACCATCTCAGCAATTCCTGCAGCTAGGGACCCACTAAACAGCCTTCCCAGACTTTACCTTCATTCATAACACCCAATAGTTTTTCCTGTCTATCTGTCTGTATGTGCATAGAAGGGGAATATTATGAAGGGGTTAGAATTTTAACTAGTAGAGTTATGTACTGGCAGTTCATCATCATTTACCTGCAGCTAGGTATAATAGTCATGTTTGTTAAGTACAGAAACCAAACCCATGCTTTCTGCCAACCTACACAGGACAGACCATTATCCCAGTGAGGCATGAAATAACATAACTTAATATTGAAAGGGAGGAACCAGTTCCCACTCGTAAAAGAGTTGAGAATGAAAGGACAGAGATAAGAATTAATTGGTAAAAGAAGACACAATGAGTGGAAAGGCGTCTTTCTGCAAAGTAACGGTTAAATGATTCTACATGCAGAATCGTGACGTTTGAATAACCAAAGCGAAGGGTTGGCTGTTTCTGTGAGGACCTTGCCTGAAATACTCCCATGTCTGCCACCCCATTCAACATCTGACTGCTGCTGCCAGCTTAATATAACGGAAAGCAGCCAATCTAGGGAATGCTGGTGACTGGAGAAATTGAGGTTCTGCTCAAGAAAAAGAAGGAAGCACATGTCAGGTATAGACAGCAGGGATTGAATGAATCCCTCGAGGAGTGTGAGGCTGTAGGATTATACTGAAGAGAGAAATCAGGAGGGAAAAAAGGGGACATGACAGAGCTTTGACAAATACGTTTAAAGGGAATCCAAAGGGACTCTACAAATAAATTAAGGACAAAGGAGTAACTAGGGAGAGAATAGGGCCACTTAAAGATTAGGAAGGCTGTCTATTCGTGGAACCACAGGAGATCTGTGAGATAGTAAACAAGTGGTTTGCATCAGTATTTACTATGGAGTAGGATATGGAAGCTAGGGAAGTTGGGGAAATAAATAACGATATCTTTAAAAGTGCTATTATTACAGAAGAGGAGGTGCTGGACATTGTAAAACGTGCACAAAGGTGGATAAGTCACTAGGACTGGATTAGATGTACCCTAGAACTGTGTGAGAAGCTAGGGAAGTGATTGCTGGGCCCCTTGCTAAGACATTTGTATCATTGATAGCCACAGGCGAGGTGCCAGAAGATTGGAGTTTGGCTAACATGGTGCCACTATTTAAGAAATGTGGTCAGGAAAAGCCAGGGAACTATAGACCGGTGAGCCTGACATCTGTGGTGGATAAGTTGTTGAAGGGGATTCTGAGGGAAAGGATTTACACGTATTTGGAAAGGCAAGGACTGATTAGGGATCGTCAGCATGGCTCTGTGTGTGGGAAATCTTGTCTCACTAACTTGATTGAGTTTTTTGAAGAATGTGACAAAGAAGATTGATGAAGGCAGAGCACTGGAAGTTGTTTATATGGACTTCAGTAAGGTGTTCAATAAGATTCTGCATGATAGACTAGTTAACAGGGTTAGATCACATGGAATACAGGGAGAGCGAGCCATTTGGATATAGAATTGGCTTGAATGTAGGAGACAGAGGGTGGTGGTGGAGGGTTGATTTTTGGATTAGAGGCCTCTGACCGCCAGTATGCTTGCAAGGGTCAACGCTGGGTTCACTGCATTTTGTCATTTATATAAATGATTTGGATGTGAGTACAGGAGGTATGCTTTATAAGTTTGTGGATGATTCCAAAATTGGTGGCGTAGTGGACAGCGAAGGTTACCTCAGAGTACAACACAACCTTGATCGGATGGGCCGATGGGCCAAGGAGTGGCAGATGGAGTTTAATTTGGATAAATGTGAGGTGCTGCAGTTTGGAAAGGCAAATCAGGGCAGGACTTGTACACTGAATGGTAAAGTCCTGGGGAGTGATGCTGAACAAAGACACCTTGGAGTGCAGGTTCATAGCCCCTTGAAAGTGGAGTCCCAGGTAGACAGGACAGTGAAGAAGACATTTGGTCCACTTGTCTTTATTGGTCAGTGCATTGAGTATAGGAGTTGGGAGGTCATGCTGCAGCTGAACAGGACATCGGCTAGGCCACTTTTGGAATCAATCCTAGTCTCCATGCTACAGGAAAGATATTGTTCAACTTGAAAGGGCTCAGAAAAGAACTACAAGAATAAATTTGCATGGAACTTCAAAGCATGACCGTATGAGTTTCCACAAGTGCAAAAAACAGTAAAAGATTAATGAAGACAAATGTATGCCTTTTACAGCTTGAAACAGGATACTTGATAATTGAGAAGAAGGAAACGGCAAAGAAGGTGCAGAAAAGATTTACAAGGATGTTGCCGGAGCTGGAGGATTTGAGTTACAGGGAGGAGCTAAATAGACTGTGATTTTTTTTCCCTGTTGCATCAGAGGATGACGAGTGATCTTGTTGAGGTTTATAAAATCATGAGGAGCACGGATGGGGTGAATAGCCAAGGTCTTTTCCCCAGGGTAGGGGAGTCCAAAACTAAAAGGTTTTGGTTTAAGGTGAAAGGGGAAAGATTTAAAAGGGACCCAAGGGGCAACTTTTACACACAGAGGGTGGTGCATGTATGGAACGAACTGCCAGACAATGTGGTGGAGGCTGGTACAATTACAACATTTAAAAGGTATCTGGATGGGTATGTGAATAGGAAGGGTTTAGAGGGATATGGGCCAAATGCTGGCAAATGGGACTGGATTAATTCAGGATGTCTGGTAGGCATAGTTGGGTTGACCCAAAGGTTTTGTTTCTGTGCTGTACATCTCTATGACTCTATGACTCTAACCATCACGTCTGTGATGACTGTACAATGAGGGACAATGGGTGGGATCAATAGGTGGGAGCTCAGGAAACTGTGGCCCACTGCAAGGGAGGCCAGTGGGTCCTTACTGTGTGAGCAGTAGGAGCACTGCTGAGGAACCAGCTGCAGGATTGTCAGGGAGATCTTGGAGATGCCACTATCTGCAACATGATTGCGACCAATTGATGCCCCAGCAACTGCTTGTCTCACAGAATCAGCCTGAGATGTTCCTCTTGCATTTGTCTCTGCTGTATTTTGTGGACTCGTGGAGTAGAGCTGTACTCTGTGCACTGGTGGTTAGAGACATATTGTTTCTCTGTGATAATAGGAACAGCCTCTTTACGCACTAAAGGGATTTTATTATTCCAATTCGCTCCATAAATACCACAAACTGGCTTCCCACGTTCGCCTAGCAGGTTCCATAAACAGTAGGAGATCGTTCAGCCCTTCTTTCATGGTTACTTCCATGCCCAGGTGCCCTTGAAGAGGGAACACACAGTGACTACTGAAGCACGCTAAGTCTTCTGTGGCCAATAAGCACCCTGGAGTTGGAGTAAATTATTTGAACTCAAAACAACATTTTTATTTGAATTTTGTGAATTTAAATTTGAACGTTTGACCATTGATGCAACACCCCTTCAAAGGTTTGATCTCTTCAATTTGGATGAAGTTGATTTTATTAATTTAGAATCATTTGAAATAATATTGCATAATATCAGGGCTCTTGTGGAGCAATGATAATGTCCCAGCCTCTGGACCTGAGTTCAATCCCACATGCTCTGGTCTCCATATGATAAACAGAATGTTTTTTTTTAAGACATACACAGTATTCCAGGTTGCTGTGATGATGTTGTGATTTTAAGAGGTTATTTTGTCCTTTTTTTTTGGAAGAGTGGTTGTAGGCAGAGGCACCGAGCAGACTACCAGAACCACCAGAATAGATAGTTTGGGAGGCCTTGGGTTTATATATAACAGCCTGAATTGATGTGGCCAGCTCTCGCAGAACCAGATTTCTGGGTTTTGGCTTTTCAGTATCATAAAAGGCTGTTGGGCTCTCAACAGAGTTGGAAACTTCAGTGAATGTCTCTTAGCTGTTATGCTCTCTGAATCTTCTCTGGATGTTTCTTCCTCCTGGATTGGAGAGCTGCATGTCAGAATCTGTATCTAAATTTGCCTTTTTGCCAAAGCATGTGTTTATGGGATGTTACTGTATTAGAAAAGTTAATTAATAATATGTACTGTATCTATTATTTAGTTAAAACTTCCAATAGCTACGTTATTCTAAATTCCTCTTTCTTTTGTTTGTTTTTTTTAAACAGTAGTGTTTAAATAAATTGTGTTTTGCTTAACGTCAAGTACTGTGACCAGTCGCATTGCATCTGGAACATGGCACTTGACATCTACCTTTAAAACAAGAAAAAGTTAGGATCTAGTCGACCTTCTTAAAATATTTTTGAGGGGGTCTGATCTGCTCCATAACGCGATTGCCGCCATATTTTCTAACAACCTCATGGCAACAAAGCAAAGATTTGCCCATTATCTTCGATTTAAAAATTGCCAGGGGCTTCACAGTCTCCTTCAAGGTGCACAGTAAACCCAGCTAAATGGAGGGAAGTGAAGGTCAGCAGGAAGATGTGAGGGAACAGGAGGAAGATGCTGATACAAAGGTGCTGGAGAAACAGAATCTTCAGACAGGTCGAGATCCTGGAGCATGTGAAATCCTCATTCTCTTGGAGACAGACACAATTTGGCAGCAAACTCTGCAACTAGACCTTGTTGTATTTTCAGGCTGTATATTTGAGGTTTTTTTTCTTTTCACTGCCAGCAGTGGCAGATATTGATTTTGCTATAAACCGCCAACAAATAATGTCTTTTATGCCAATGACAGAATGTGATGTGTAGTGAATGCGATGCCTTTTAAATCACATGTACAATTAACATGTAAGAAGTGTCTGTCATCACAAAGTTGATATGATTCTTTATTGGCCTATGTAAGGTTTTCTGGTCAGGGAACCAGATGTGATATGTGACAGCTGCACCAAATGCCCATGCACCAGAAATGCCATCAGGCTGTTGGCTTCATTTATAATTCCCCCTGATACCCCAAACAGTGTTGGAATGGTATCTGATTGTTTCTGGAGTTGCCACTTGCACAAGGCCATGTACTGACAGGGCTGTTGCTGACCCCACTGTAACTCAGCTGCTGTTACCCCCTTTGTTTGTGGTCAGTCATTTCCTTAAGAGTTCTCAGTAATCTGCTAGAGAGCACAGCAATATTCTCCTATCATGACTATCTCTAATCTATGTCCAATGGACTCAATTGTCTGTCACTGCCAGTAGGGCTGGTGCTTTTTTTTTATTTATTCATGGGATGTGAGCATCACTGGCCAGGCCAGCATTTAATGCCCATCTCTAATCGCCCAGACGACAGTTAAGAGTCAACCACATTGCTGCAGATCTGGAACTACGTGTTGGCCAGACCATGTAACGATAGCAGATTTCCTTCCCAAAGGGCATTAGAGAACCGGACAGGTTTTTCTGACAATTGACAGTGGATTCATGGTCATCATTGCTATCTTAATTCCAGATTGTTTTCTTTATTGAATTTAAATGTCACCATCTGCCATGGTGGGATTTAAACCTTGGGTCTATGGATTAGCTGGTCCAGCAATAAGATCACTAGACCATCACCTCCCCATCACTAGCAAGTTATGGTGCAGTTAGCAATCCTCTCAAACTCCATAGTGATAATCTAACATCCTGAAGCTAACTCTGTCTATTCCTTTCAAAATGGATGCCTGGACTGCCTCAGTCCCCCTTCAGAAGAAACCCAATCCCTGAAGAGCACTGTAAAGTGGGGCAGCACAGTGGTTAGCACTGCTGCCTCACAACACCAGAGATCCTGGTTTGATTCCACCCTTTGGCAACCATCTGTGTGGAGTTTGCACACTCTCCCGTGTCTGTGTGGGTTTCTTCCGGGTGCTCCGGTTTCCTCCCACAGTCCAAAGATGCTCAGATTAGGTGCATTGGCCATGGAAAACTGCCCAATGTGTCTCAGGATATGCAGGCTGGGTAGATTAACCATGGGAAATGCAAGGCTACAGAGAGGGGGTTGGTCTGGGTGGAATGCTCTTTGGAGGGTCGATTGTGGACTTGATGGGCTGAATGGCCTGCTTTCACACAGTAGGGATTCAATAATTCTTCCATGTAATTTATAGGGCTTCTGATATTTGTTCCCCCACTTCCTTCATCAGCAGTTAATGTATAAGGCGTGTGCATTCCTATTGTTAAATGCTAATGTGTTACTTGAAGAGAACAGACTGAGCTGAGGATGCAGCCTAGGAAAGGTGGGGGAGAAAGAGACTACAGGGTGTTGCACTACATTGTACTTTTGATGTACATGCTGTGATCTCTGACCATGACTAGACCATGTTCCTTTCAGAATTCACAAAAATCTAGCCCCAAAATTCGAGAAACAGCAGAACAACTTTCAAACTAAATTAGTGCAACATTCAGACTACTCTCCAGTATGAATCTAGTATGGATTTTTGAAAGAAATAAAAGCAAAATACAATGCAGGTTGGAAATCTGATATAAAACAGAAAGTGCTAGGAATACGTTCTCATAAGAATTGATGAAGTTACATGATGAAGAGTGAGTACAAGCTTATGTGGAGCGTCAATGCTGCTATTAGGATGAATGACTTAGTTATTTCATGCAAATAATTCATAATATTTAGGAATCCTCTCATTTCTTCTTCTAATGCTTTTCTTTAAAGCATTTTTTTAATGTTATAATATCTCTCTTTTGTAACCAGATAGGACTTACCTTCTCTCTTCTCTTCATCATGCACCAGAACAAATAGCTTGTCAATTTCCACTAACACGCTAGCAACTCATTACCTCACAGCGTTCCCACAGCACTAAGTACATATTCCTACAGAACCCTGAAATTTGATTAATTTTGTTTCATTTCTTTATTAACTCCCTAGCTGTCTCAATCAATGAGTAGGTAATTAAAATCTATGAAGCACTATTGTTATTATTCATTTTCATCTTTCTGATCTGTGTATAGATTTCCTTTACAATTTTCCTCCCACACTTGAAGAGTCTGTACCAATATAAACATCCCTTTACTGTCTTCGATTGCTAAACATGTTGGCCATGTCTGAATCCCTTTTGTGTGAATCAGTCTTCTTCACTGAGTTTATCCTCTCTTTCATCAGTATTGCCACTGCTATGAATATCTGCCTTTTCTTGATTATTATAGAGAACCGCAAAAGGAACAAAGAACGGTACAGCACAGGAACTGGCCCACCAAGACTGCATGAACATGATGCCTTTCCAAATAAAGACCTCTTGCCTTTGTGTGGTCCTAATCCATCTATTCCCTGCCTACTCACATATCTGCCAAGATGTCTCCTAAATGATGATGTTGCATCTGCCTCTACCACCTCCTTGGCAGCATATTCCAGGCACTTATCACACTCTGAGTAGCAAACCTGCCTCACAAATCTCCTTTAAACTTACCTCCTTTTACCTTAAACCTACGTCCCCTACTAATTGACGTTTCCACCCTTGGGAAAAAGACCCTTATCCATTCTATTCATGCTTGTCATAATTTTGTAAACTTCTCTTCGGTCGCCCCCTCACCCTTCAACATTCAAGTGAAAACAAACCAAATCTGTCCAATCTCTCCTCATAGCCAGTACCCTCCAAACCAGGCAACATCCTGGTAAACCATTTCTCCAAAACCTCCATATCCTTCCGGTCATGTGGTGATCAGAACTGTACACAATATTCCAAACGTGGCCTAACTAAAGTTCATTACAGCTTTGTAATGACTTGACAGTTTTTATACTCTGTGCCTGGATCAATGAAAGCAAATATGCCATCTGTCTTCTTGACTACCTTATCCATTTGTGTTGCCAGTTTCAGGACCTGTATGCTAAGATCCCTCTGTCTGTTAATGCTTTTAAGGGTTCTGCAATTTACTGTACACTTTCCACCTGCATTTCATCTTCCACAATGAGTGAGGCTCCACAATGGTGTGTCGCCTCCCTGGTATCAAGGTAAAGGACATCTTGGAGTGTTTGTAGCAAATTTTCAAAGCGCAGCCAGAGGTCATGGTACACATTGGTGCCAATGACACTAACAGAAAAAGGGATGAGGTCCTGCAGAGTGAATGTAGGGAGTTAGACAGGAGGTTAAAAAGCAGGGTCTTAAGGATAGTAATTTCTGCATTACTGCTGGTGCCACGTACTAATCAGAGTAGTAATAGGAGGGTACAGCAGATGAATATGTGGCTAAGGACCTGGTGCTGGGGACAGACATTCAGGTTTTTGGATCATTGAGATCTCTTCTGGGGCAAAAGTGACCTGTACAAGAGAGACAGGTTGCACCCAAAATGGAGAGGGACCAATACCCTGGTGGGGAGATTTGCTAGTGCTACCCAGGAGGGTTTAAACTAGTCTGCCAGTGGACTGGGGCCCTAAACACTCGTGATTCAAGAGAGAAGTTTGAGGCTGGTACAGAAGTTAAAGAGAGCAAGTTAAATAGACAATACAGGCGAGAACACAGCCTTCGACATTCAAGTGAAAACGAACGAAATTTGTCCAATCTCTCCTCATAGCCGGTACCCTCCAAACCAGGCAACATCCTGGTAAACCATTTCTCCAAAGCCTCCACATCCTTCCGGTAGTGTGGTGACCAGAACTGTACACAATATTCCAAATGTGGTCTAACTAAATTTCAATACAGCTTTAAAATGACTTGACAGTTAGAGAGCAAGGAAAGACTGATGGCTTAAACCGCATTTATTTCAATATACGAGGCCTGACAGGTAAGACAAATGAACTCAGGGCATAGATAGGAACATGGGACTGGGATACCATAGCTACTACTGAAACATGGCTGAAGGATGGACAGGACTGGCAGCTCAATGTTCTGAGGCACAGATGCAATAGGAAGGATAGAAAGGAGGTAAGAGAGGAAGGGAGTAGGCAAAGCATCATGGCAGTAATCAGCGTGGATATTCCTGGGGGATCATTCAGTGAAGCTATATGGGTGTAACTGAAAAATAAAAAGGGAGTGATCATTTTGATGGCATTCTACTATTGCCCCCTTCACTATTCAGTGGGAAATTGAGGAGCAAATACGTAGGGAGATCATGAATAGCTGTAAGAATGTTAGGGTTATAATAGTAGGGATTTTAACTTTCTAAACATAGACTGGGACTGCCATACTGTTAAGGGCTTGGTTGGAAAGAAATTTGTTAAGTGTGTTCAATAAAACGTTCTCAATTAATATGTAGATGCCCCAACTAGAGAAGGGGCAAAACTTGACTTGCCGTAGGAAAATAAGGCAGGGCAAGTGGCTGAAGTGTTAATGGGGGAGCACTTTGGGACCATTGATCACAATTCTATTATTTTTAAAATAGTTATGGAGAAGGATAGGCCTAGTCCAGGACATAAATTCTAAATTGAGGCAAGGCCAATTTTGGTGGTATTAGACAGGAACTTTCAAAAGTTGGCTCGGGGAGGCTGTCCATAGGTAAAGGGATGTCTGGCAAGTGGAAGACTTCTAAATGTGGGATAATGTGAGTTCAGGAGCCGCGTGTTTCTGTTAGTGTGAAGGGCAAGGCTGACAGGAGTAGGGAACACTGGATGACTAGAGATTTTGCAGCTCTGGTCAAGATAAAGAATGAGGCGTATGTCAGGTTTAGACAGCTGGGATTGTGTGAATCCCTTCGGGAGTACACTTAAGAGGGAAATCAGGAGGGCAGAAAGGAGACACGAGATAGCTTTGGCAGACAAGGTTAAGGAGAATCCAAGGAGATTCTACAAGTACGTTAGTAGCAAAAGAGTAACTAGGGAGTGAATAGGGTCCCTTAAAGGTCAATGAGGCAGACTATGTATGGAACCGCAGGAGACAGGTAAGATCCCAAAAAAATTTTCATGTCAGTGTTTACTACGGAGAAAGACATAGAAACTGGGGAACTTGTGGAAATCAGTAGTGATGTAAGGTAGGCAATAGCCATGTGGTATTATCGTAGACTATTAATCCAGAGACCCAGGTAATGTTCTCAGGAGCAGATTCTCATCTGGAATTAAAAGTCTAACAATGACCGTGAATCCATTGTCGATTGTTGGAAAAACCCATCTGGTTCACTAATGTCCTTTAGAGAAGGAAACCTGCCATCCTTACCTGGTCTGGCCTACATGTGACTCCAGGCCCACAGCAATGTGGTTGACTCTTAACTGCCCTTTTGAAGACATTATTTGTTTGTTCATGGGCTGGGCAATAAATGCTGGTCCAGGCAGTGATGCCCATATCCCATGAATAAATAAAAAATGCCTTCAAAAGAGTCCACATTACAGAGGAGGAGGTGCTGGAGGTCTTAAAACACATAAAGGTATATAATTCCAGCAGACCTAATTAAGTATATACCAGCGCATTGTGGGACGCTGGGAAGAAATTGCAGGGCCCCTAGCAGAGATGTTTGTATCATCAACAACCACAGGAGAGGTGTCAGAAGACGGGGGGTTGGCTAATGTGGTGCCATTACTTAAGTAAGTCTGTAAGGAAAAGCCTGGGAACTATAGACCAGTGAGTCTGACATCGGTGGTGGGTAAGTGTTGGAGGGGATTCTGAGGGACAGGGCCTACATGCATTTGGAAAGGCAAGGACTGATCAGGGATAGTCAGCATTACTTTGTATGTGGGAAATCGTATCTCACAAACTTGACTGAGTTCTTTGAAGAGGTGACCAAGAAGATAGATGAAGCATTTGTATAAGCAATTTGGATGAGAATATAGGAGACACGGTCAGTAAATTTGCAGATGACTCCAAAATTGGTGCCATAGTAGACAGCGAAGAAGGTTATTTAAGAATGCAATGGGATCTTGATCAACTAGGCCAGTTGAAGAGTTTAATTTAGATAAATGCAAGGTGTTGTTAAACAGAGAGGTGCAAGTATATTATTCCTTGAAAGTGACCTCACAGGTAGACCGGGTGGTGAAGAAGGCATTTGGCAAACTTGCCATCATCGGTCACAACATTGAATACAGGAGTTGGGACATCATGTTACAGCTGTACAAGACATTGGTAAGGCCACATTTGGAGTGCTGGAAACAATTCTGGTCTACCTGCGAGAGGAAGGATGTTATTAAACTGGAAATGGTGCCAAAATGATTTGTAATATTACCTAGACTGGAGTGTTTGAAGTTATAAGAGAGGCCAGATAGGCTGGGACCTTCCGTTGCCTGGAGGGTAGAAAGCAGAGGGGTGACTTCATAGACGTTTATAAAATCATGAGGGGCATATATACAGTGCATAGCCAAGGTCTTCTCCCCAGGGTAGGGGAGTCCTAATCTAGAAGACATAGGTTTAAGGCGAGATGGAAAAGATTTAAGAAGGGTATAAAGGGCAACCTTTTCATACAGAAGGTGGTACATGTATGGAATGAGCTGACAAAGGAAGTGGTAAAGATGGGTACAATTACAACATTTAAAAGTAATTTAGACAGGTACATGAATGGAAAATGTTTAGAGGGATATGGACCAAATGCCGGCAAACGGGACTAGTTCAGTTTAGGATATCTGGTCAGCATGGACAAGTTGGGCATTAGGGTCTGTTTCTGTACTGTATGATTCAATGACTCTATGACACAATGATAAATTCCATCTGCCATTTCTCCACCCAAGTCTCCAGCCTACCTATATTCTGCTGTATCCTCTAGCAATCCTCCTCATTATCCTCACCTCCCTCAATCTTCATGTCATCTGCAACTTACTGATCAGGCTACCCTATATATATTACAAACAACAGGGGTTTCAGCACTGATCCCTGCTGAACACCAATGGCCACAGATCTCTAATCTGCAAAACACACTTCCACTGTTAGCCTCTGTCTTCTTTGACTAAGCCAGTCATGCATCCATCTTACCAGCTCCCTACAGATCTCATGTGCTCTCCCCTTTTGTACCAGCCTGCCATGAAGGGTTTTGTTAAAGACCTTGCTAAAGTCCATACAGACAATGTCTATCACCCTGCCCTCATCAACCACCTTTGTCACTTCCTCAAAAAACTCCATCAAGTTTGTGAGCCAAGATAGAATGAATAATTCTCAAGGACTGTCCAGTTTGCAGTTCAGATTTTGTTTAAGATTTTGTCTTTAAAATTGTGGCCTAATTTTTTTCTAATTCCCCAGATTTACCTCATTTTCTGAGCATTTTTCTCATTTACTTTGTGTTTCTCATGTTTCTGTCGAAGATGCCTCTCTACCTTTAATTTTTTTTGTCCAAGCTAATATAATTTACCTCATTTTGTTCTACTTGCAAACTTGGCTTTTTGCTTTAAGTTTCTACATTCTTTTTGCATGGTATTTTTTCTAACTTTTTTCCTTTGCATATTAACCTCATTCACTTCTACTTGGCCTACTTGTATCTTTTAATTGCTTTTATTTTACCTGTTTCCACTTTCCAAGCTCCACTGACTTGTCATTTCTATTTTCATTTTTTTTCCATTCATCAGCTCCCTTTTTCTTCATCAATGACCTGCCTTTCCTCTCTGGATTACTTCCAGTGCCATGTGCAAACGAGAACAGAAATAGAAGGGTAAGATAGATGAAAGCTTGGCTGGAAAGAGGATATAGAAGGGACGGTTTCAAATGATTGGGACTGGCTCAGAGGGAGATGGCACTTATACAAGTGAAATGATTTACATGAACAGAGCTGGGACTGCGGTCCTTGTAGTGCTGCTCAAGAAGCTTTAAACTAACTCAGCAGCTGTGTAGGAACCAGGAGAGGATATGAGAGGGTAAAACCAGCATGCACAAAATTCTGGGAGAAGTAGATAACACTCAATTCGTGAACAGTAAAATAATGGATGGAATCTGAGTCGGGGGAACAAAATCTCAGAGTCTGAGAGGCTGGATAGGCTGGGACCCTATTTCACTGGAACTTAGGAGGTTGAGGGGTGATCTTATAGAGGTTTATAAAATCAATGGGGAGCACAGATAAGGTGAACGGCAGGTATCTTTTCCCGAGGCCGGGGGCTTTCTAGACTAGGGGACATTTTTCAAGGTGTGAGGAGAAAGATTAAAAAAAAAATGAGGAGCAACAGTTTTACACAGAGAGTGGTTTGTGTGCAGAATGAACTTCCAGAGGAAGTGGCAGATCAGGGTAAAGTTACAACATTTAAAAGACATTTGAGTAAGTACATAGATAAGAAATGTTTGAAGAGATATTGGTCAACCACAGACAGGTGGGACTAGTTTAGTTTAGAATTATGGTCAGCATGGACTGGTTGGACCAAAGGGGCCTGTTTCTATGCTGTATGATTCTATGACTCTATAAAACATTATAAAATCAGGGTTATATTGCATCTATGGAATGGCAAGGAGTATGGTAGATAAGACTGGTGAGTTACATGTGCAGGTTGCTGTTTGGAATAATGATATTATGGCAATAGCAGAGATATGACCCAAGGAAGAGCTGGATTAGATGTAAAATACTGCTTGTTACAGAGTGCTTGAGAAAGACAGAACACGTGAAGGGTTGGCAGTATTGGTTAAGGAGAGCGTTACAGGAATGGAAAAAGATAATGCCTCAGTGGTTTCAAGGACCAAATCATGTTTTTTTTTGATTGATGGCATATGTGAATCGCTAGGCCAACACCTGATGCTCATTCCTAATAGCCCAGATAGCAGTTAAGAGTTAACTACATTGCCATAGGTCTGGAGTCACATATTAGGCCAGATCAAGTGAGGATCATTGTCCATGTTTTGGACACTTTGACCAGTTTCACATTAATAACACTTTACCCAAGCTCTCTTGTTGGTGAAGTGGACATTGGGACACAGTATTTGGTTTGGAGTTCAACTCAGTTTAATCAATGAAGTATTTCTTATTAAAAGCACCATGTGAGCATTTCCTAAATTACCACAGTATTTGCACTTTACTAAGCACTATTTATCTGAGAAAGGACATTAGCCACAATGATCCATGTGTTTGAGCTGAATGTCCTTCCTCTCTGATGCAGGGCTGGCTCTCTGCTACAAAGAGGAATCCCACAGGTCAAGGCGGATCTTCTCCTAGGTCTTCTTGGGTTGCTGCATGGTCTTGTGTCATCAGTCTCCCCTACGAGTCTTCACTCGGGGGTGGCTCCCAGCTTCCGTGTCTTTTATTGCCCCTCCTCCCAAACCTTCCAGAATATTATGTGGCCTTTGGCCAATGGGGTCGTGGGCTGGGTTCAAATCATCCAATGGGGTTTCACTGGCACCCTTCACTGTCACGGCCGCGGATGTGTAAAGTGCACATACTTAGGGTCTCAAGGTGCCAGAAAGTCTGATAGACACTTCTCCGATATACAGCCCTCAGGCTGGTTGTAACTGGTTTTCCCCTGAACTGTTGAGATCTCTTTGACCTTGGTTTCTACTGTTCTCTATAGGTGATAGCTGCTGGCTGCTGTTTCATTCAGTCTATCCAATTTTCAGTCAAGCCTGATTTTTCTGGCTGTGGGGCAATTTAGAATGTACAGTCTCATTTGACCACAGGATGACAGATTAGCTTCCATGAGGGGCACTAGTGGACCAGATAGGTTTTGAAAACAAACAGTACTGGGCATCATTAAACTAGCTTCTAATTTTATTCAAATTTTACCATTTGCCGCGGCATTAGTCTGATGTTCGGGATTACTAGTTGAATGAAATTACCATGATGCCATCTCCTCCCTGATTTGAATAGAGCTAAGGAACTCAAAGAGACCAATTATATTATTCAGTGTAGTCTACCAATTGGTGGTAAGGTTGGAGATGAAAAAATCTGTAGGGAAATAACAGAGCAATGAAACCATTATAGAGTATTTATAAAGGAGGACTTTAATTGACTGAGATTAGATTATGAAATGATAGCATTAAGGGCAGAGAATACCAAGCATTCTTAGATGCTGCTCATAGGTGTTTCTATTGCTGTCTGTGTCAAGCCCATGGGCCTGGATTTTGGGAATGAGCTGGGCTAATTACATCAAGTGACCTTTTTCACTGAACCATAACCAAAATGTAAATGTCATATATAATCAGCAGATTTCTTCAATAAACTCAAACATTTATGATAAACAAACTTATCCTATAAACAATTTGGTAAAAAGAAAACTGCTTATTGGCTTTCTTTCTTGCTGGTGCTGGAGTTCATGTTGATCAGTCAGATCATCTTGATTTTCACCAATCTCAAACCACGGTACAGTGTTCCCGGCACTGGCTGATTTTCACACACAGACACAAACAACCCCATGCTAATCAATTTCCAGTGACAGGAATCTCGGTTGTGTCAGTATATAGAATCATAGAGTCATAAAAGCAATACAGCATGGACACAGGCCCTTCGGTCCAACTCGTCCACGCTGACCAGACATCCCAAATTAACCCAGTCCCATTTGCTAACATTTGGCTCATAACCCGCTAAACCCTTCCTATTCTAAACGCTTTCTATTCATATAGCCATCCAGGTGCCTTTTAAATGTTGTAATTGTACCAGCCTCTACCACTTCCGCTCATTTCATACACACACCACCCTCTGCGTGAAAATGTTGACTCTTAAGTCTCACCCCATCTCCCACTCTTCGGCCCATTGACTCATCTGATCAAGATCCTGTTGTACTCTGAGGTAACCTTCCACGCTGTCCACGACACCAACAATTTTGGTGTCATCTGCAAACTTACTAACCATACCTCCTATGTTCACATTCAAATTATCTATATGAATGACAAAAAGTATTGGACCTGGTACCAGTCCTTATGGCACACCGCTGGTCACAGGCCTCCAGTCTGAAAAGCAACCCTCCACCACCCTCCTCTGTCTCCTACCTCTCAGCCAGTTCTGTATCCAAATGGCTAGTTCTCCTTGTACTGCAAGTGATCTAACCTTGCTAACCAATCTATCATGTGGATCCTTGTTAAACATATTAGTGAAGTCTACGTAGATCACGTCCACCAAGCTCTCATCAATCCTCTTTGTTACTTCATCAAAAAACTCAATCAAGCTCCTGAGACACGATTTCCCACGCACAAAGCCATGTTGACTCTCCCTAATCAGTCCTTGCCTTTCCAAATACACGTAAGTCCTGTCCCTCAGGATTCCCTCAAACAACTTGCCCACCACCAACATCACACTCACCGGTCTATAGTTCCCTGGCTTTTCCTTACCACTTTTCTTAAATAGTGGCACCACGTTAGCCAGCCTCCAGTTTTCCAGCACCTCACCTCTGGCTATCGGTGATACTAATATCTCAGCAAAGGACCCAGCAATCACTTCCTTAACTTCCCACTAGAGTCCTAGGGTACACCTGATCAGGTCCCAGGGATTTATCCACCTTTATAAGTTTTAAGACGTTCTAACAAACCTCACATTATAAAACAAGCCCAATCCATCTCCATGACAATAATTGGATCCAACCAGGGAAACCAACTATTCAGACAAACAATGCACAAAAGGATGTGCCCAGTGGCAGAACTCATTACGGTCATTGCTGTGACCATGTAAACAGATGTGTATCAAACAAAGGGTAACTAACAAAACTAACATTGAAACTCAAGTTGTAAACGTTGGAATTTTTCTCGACAGTATTCTGACAGTACATCTCCAAACGTGAATATCATTGACAGTAACTCTTTCATTGCTGGGTATATTCCAGAGTTTCGCTTGAACCGCACTGAGCACAGTTTGTGGCTACAGGCATCTTTATAGCTGCCAGCAATGGTGATGTAGCTACAGTTCTGCACTTGTTTCTCCCATCATGAAGAGTCTTTCCCATAAACGCAGCTGTACAAAGAGCCAAGGCAGATGAGGAAACAGTGTAGTAAAGGATAAACAGGATTTGGTGTGAGCTAAAGATGCTAACAGGGTTTTGAATGAGATCAAGCTGCTTAAGTGGACGTGAGATATTTAGTGTCATTCAGTGCACATTGTGAGATAAAGGACTATGTATTACTTGCTTCTCTCAAGTGCTTTTTGATTCAACCAGCTGGATTTCCATATGCATGTACAAACTGAGTAGAAAAATTGCACGATTAATAACACCAGTGCAGAACCCTCACATCCTGCTCATGTATGAGGTCCCAGGCAGTTCTGATCTATCACTAATGTAATCCTCTCAGCTTTTGCTTACCACAGAGTTCAGGATTTATCCAGCTAGCCAGCTTATTTTTGCTGTAGAAATTCCTACGCCCTTGGGTTATGTTATATATAAAGGTCAGTTCACACAATTATGACATTTTGCTCTGTTTACTGTTTCAAATGCACAGGAGGAGATGAAATAAAGAGGGACTCTGCTGATTGATATTTTTAACCAGTTTGCGAATGCAGCTGAACTCGAGCTTTGAGCTGAGTTTCAGTGTGCAAAAGGTCTCCAACATTCATGAACTTGTATTTAAAAATAGTTCTGCCATCACAAAAAAACGTTCTCTTCATCTGAAGATCCAGACAGGCTTTTTATGTTACAAACCAAGCTCAAAGCTCAACTCAGACAGCCGATATTGTGCTTCCGATTATCAACATATTAAGTAGCACAAGATGCTAATAGGGTTACTAATTTTAAAAATGTGAAAAGAAATGAGATAAATAAATTCTGGTCCTGAGTAAACTCTGCCAGTCGCACGAACTATTCCCAAATCACTTCATTTCAGTTAATTAAAAAAAACTTATACAAACAAAATAAACATCACAAACAAACCCTGGAATTGCTGCAACAAGATTTTTGAAAAAATGATTTCAACTTCTCCACACTTTTCAACATTTCAAATTAATGGCACAGAGTGCAGAAAATCATATGTTGCAATGCATCAGACGATCGCCAAAATAGTGGAGCCAAATAAAAAGAAGAACAATCATTTATTTAACATCTTATTTATTTAGATATTAGACTTAAGCTTCACTAGCTAAGTCAATATTTATTATCCATCCCCAGCTGCCCTGAAGGTGCTGGTGAGTGGCCATCTTGACCTACTGCAGCCCACATGGTATAGGTAACCCATAATACTGTTAGGGACAGCAATATGTTTCAAGTCAAGATTGTGCATAGCCAGGTTGGGAACTTGCATGTGGTGTTGACACCTATATACTACCCTTGACCTTCTAATGGTCATGAGCCTGGAAGGTGCTGTCTAAGGAGTCTGGTAATTTTCTATAGGGCATCTTGTAGATAGTACACACTTCTGCTAACATGCATCAGTGTTATTGGGAGTGGATGTTTGTGGATGTGGTGCCAATCAAGGTGGGAATGAGCGGGGGGCGCTGGTCTTGGGATGAGGTTGGGGCTGGAGAGATTTTGAAGCTTGTATTTCCACCTTGAGACCATTGGATTGTAGGGTCCCAAGTGGAATATGAGGTGCTGTTCCTCCAGTTTTTGGGTGCCATTGTTGACGCACTGGAGGAGGCCCACGAAGGATATGTCGTCCAAGGAGTCGGGGACGGGGGTGCGTGGGGAAGTTGAAGTGGTTCGCGACTGGGAGGTGTTGTTGTTTGTTACGAACCGAGTGTAGGTGCTCCACAAAGCGGTCTCCAAGCCTCCGCTTGGTTTCCCAGATGTAGAGGAGGCCACATCAGGAACAACGGATATAGTATACCACATTAACAGATGTGCAGGTGAACATCTGTGTGATGTGGAAGGTTTTCTTGGCGTCTGGGATGGGGGTGAGGGGGGAGGTGTAGGGGCAGGTGTAGCACTTCCTGCGGTTTCAGGGAGAAGTGCCGGGGGTGTTGGGGCTGGAGGAGAGTGTGGAGCAGACGAGGGAATTGCAGAGAGGGTGGTGTCTCCGGAAAGCAGATAAGGGTGGGGAGGGAAATATATCCTTCGTAGTGGGGTCGGATTGCAGGTGGCGAAGTGCTAGAGAATGATGCGTTGTGTGCAGAGGTTGATGAGATGATACGTGAGGACAAGGGGAATTCTGTCTTTCTTTTATTGCGGGGAGGGTGTGTAAGGGCTGAGGTATGGGAAACATATTTCCCCAATGTAGAGGAGGCCACATCGGCTTCTGTCCTTAATTCGTTTGATCTACATATGACTCCAGACTCACAGCAATGAGATTGCCTCTGAGCTGCCTTCTGAAATGCTCAAGATAGTCACTGGTAGGTCAATGTATGAGAGTAAGACTATAAGAAATAGGAGCAGGAGTAGATCATCCAGCCCCTCACGCTTGCCATGATATTCAACAAGGTCATGGCTAATCCGCCCCAGACTTCAACTGTTTTTTTTAATCCCGCCATCTCCTCTTAGTCCTCAAATCCCAAATACTTCAAACATCTGTCTACCAGGACTGTAAATATTTTCAGTGATAGACCCTTTACAACTCACTGGGTTGAGAATTCCGTATGTTTACTACCCTCTGGGTGAAGAAATTCATTTGCAACTCAGTTTTAAATGAACCTCCCCTTATTCTGAAAAAAAAATGTCCCCTAGTTACACTCTGCTTCTGCTCCAAGCCACTTCTGTGGATAGTAAGGAAATCTCGTGCCTTATCAAATGTCTTCTCGACATCCAAATACACCAACCAGTTCCCCCTTATCAACTCTGCTTTTCATATCTTTGAAGAACTCAAGCAAATTTGTTAAACACGATTTCCCTTTCATAAAATCATGTTGACCTTGTTTAATTGTTTTTCGGAACATCCTGCTCTTTGTTCGTTAATAATGGACTCGAACATTTTTCCAGTGACAGACGTTAGGCTTACTGGCTTATAGCTTCCTGCTTTCTGTTTCGCTCCCTTCTTGAACAAAGGTGTCACATTGGTCGCTATAGACAAGAACGATGACGTGGTATTTTGGTGTCGGACGGTGAGTGAATAGTCAGTCACAGAATTGGATTTTAAGGTTTTTCTGAGTCTTCATGTTGTTCAAATAGAAAGCTGATGCAACAATTTTGGCATTTTTTGCATGATGACTTTGTTTTCTAATGTAGGCTTTCAATGAGCGTGGGTTTTCAGTGAGTTTTTTCTCAATGTCCTGGATTATCCACATTAATATGCTATGAAACCCATTTTCTGCAAACCCATTTACATGGCACTATATTGAATGCCCTTTGAAAGGTTAAAAATACCACATCCACTGGTTCCCCTTTATCAGCCCGACCAAGAGTGTGAGTGGATTTGTGAAACATGACACAACCTAATTATATAATTTGCCATGTGCCCTGTTAGTAACATAGAATCCCTTCAGCGTGGAAGCAGAACATTCAGCCCATCAAGTACATACTGACCCTCTGAAGAGCATCCCAACCAGATTCATGCTCTTACCTTCTCCCTATAACTTTACATTTCCCTAGCCTGCACATCCCTGGGCATTAAGAGCAATTTAGCAGGGCCATCCACCTAACCTGCACATCTTTGGACTGTGTGAGACCATAGGGAGAATGTGCAAACTCCACACAGACAGTTGCCCAAGCCGAGAATCGAATCTGGGTCCCTGGCACTGTGAGGCAGCAGTGTTAACCACTGTGCCATCATACCACCCCTGTTAGTATTTCTTTACTAATAGCCTTCAGCATTTTTAGCATACCGAAGTGTAATTTCCTGCTTTTTTTTTCCTTTCTCTCTCTGTCTTTCTTGAATAGTGACATTACATTTGTTACCTTTCAATCAACTGGGGACATTCCAGCGCCCAGGAAATTTGGGGAAGATCGCAGCCAGTACCCCAAACCTCTCTGCAGCCAGTTTCTTTAAAACCCTAGGGAAAATACAAGCTGTTCAGGGAATTTTACAGTCTTATGAACAAACGCCAAGAAATGCAGTTGAATCTATAAGTGCTTTATAGACGTTGAATAGCCCACGGGAGAAAAAGGTTGGAATACCATGGTTGCTGAAATTATAACACAAGACAGTGAATACCTACATGAAAGCAACTAACACATGGGTTAGGAAGGAAATATAATGAATGAGGGTAATGTAAATAAGATAACTGGACAGTGTAAATGTTGTAGTGATTTTTTGTTGTGAAAGATCCATTATAATCCCAGCAGTATTGCAGACTACCCTCAATCATTCCAATATATGGATAGAGCTTACAGTTTCCTTGTTAAAATATGAGCTGTATTTCTATTCATATTTCCATAACACTCCATTAAATTCTCGTGCCCTGTGCTAACTTTCTCTCCTCATGTGGTCCACATTAGTTACTGCACCAGTGAGTTTCATCATACACAAACATTGCAGCTAGGTCACAGAATGACTTAAAGTCGAGTCATTTGTAAGAGTCTTTTTCTGAATAAGCTTTCCCAGTTACATTGAAAGATCTCCTCAGCACTGGCAGTAAGAAACATTGCCATTTCTTAAATAGCTAGGGGGTCTGCAATGTACAAGCCACCACATCGTTAGCTGTTTTTGTTGCTGCCCCAATGCTACGGAATTGAAAGGAATGAAGCAGTACTCCAGGAGTTTTTGGGCTCGCATTTTGCCCAGAGCCTTTCTTGGCCAGCCATCAAGTGAAAGATTGGTCCAAAACAGGGGCAATGGGTAGGACTGATTGAGCTGAAACTGCGGGAGCACAGTTATTCCACAGCAAGGTTTGAGTTAAAGATTTGTCTTAAGGGTTGGATGGATTCAATATTTACCGCTGCGAATGCTGCCCACTTGCAATGAGGGATCTAAGTCGGGCAATCACCCCCTTATTTTTATGTCTGGGGATCATTTACCTGTTTTAGGTAACTAGTAAAAATAATCCAACTTAACTTGTTTCTTTCGTATTTCTTTCGGACATCTTTAGGGCTGAAAATGTTAATCTCTGAAGTTTGATCTTGTTTTGATTTTAAGCCTATTTCATTGATGCAATGAGGTGCAATTTTTACTCTTTATACTTATTCATCCCTTTGCTGTCTGAGCTCATCCAGACCTTACTACTGCAGAGAGGAGCATTGGCCATACATGACTCAGATGGTAACTAAACAGCCAAGAATTGCCTGTTGCGACATTTAGATTTAAACCTATTTAATTAGTGATCACCTGAACATTTCCCCCATAGATGGATGCAGGTATAGTTACAACATTTAAAAAACACTTAGATAGGTTTATGGATAGGAAAGGTTTAGAGGGATATGGGCCAAATGCAGGCAAATGGGACTCGTTTAGTTTGGGAAACCTGTTCAGCAAGGACAAGTTAGGCTGAAGGGTCTGTTTCCATGCTGTATGACTCTATGACTCTAACTCTGACACCAGTGGATATAATCCAGTCACGTTGCACTCCTAGATCTGAGCCTGACTGGATTGGAACTCGAGACAGAGCTAGAACAACAACCCAATCTATTTCTGAAGAAGGGTCCCGACCCGAAACATCAACCTTCCTGTTCCTTTGATGCTGCCTGGCATGCTGTGTTCCTCCAGCTTCACACTGTGTTATCTCTGACTCCAGCATCTGCAGTTCTTACTATCTCTGAGTGAGTTATAACCCAATCTATCTGGGTTTTTTTTCATATCTTATGAAAGCCTTTCACAGTCCTGGAATTTTTGAGTGTGTTTTCCAAACAACAAAGTAGTTGCACTGTTACAATGCAGACAATTTTCTCCCAATGAGGTCTACCGATTTAATGAGCTTAGCCAAGGAATAAATATTCAACAAGACACAAAGGAAATTCCCCTGCTCTTTTTCAGATAGTGGTGTGGAATATTGCATAACTTGTCCCAACGTTGCAGTACTCCGTCAGTACTTCGCTTTAGCCCAGGTTATCATAGAATCATAGAATCCCTACAGTGTGGCAGCTAGCCATTCGGCCCATAGAGTCTACACCAACCTCCTGAAGAACATCCCACCCGGGCTCACCCCCTACCCAAACCCTGGATTTCCCAGCCAAGACACTATGGGCAATTTAACATAGCCAATCCACCTAACCTGTACATCATTGGACTCTGTGAAGAAATGTGCACTAATCTTTGAGTGAGATTTAAATCTAAAACTTTTAGATTTAACTCTACAACTGAGCCCAGGCTGGCACCTTATGTACACACTCCACTTTGAGATATGCTCTTCTAGAAAGAGTTACCGGAGTTCTGAAGTTAGGTAGGTCATGCATAATTAACATAATCACCATCACTCCCTAGCTGCTTAATTAACCCAGCAGCCTCAGGCTCTGAGATGTGAAAGGATCATTTGTAAATTATTGCATAAATTGTTCTTTTGCAATTTCAGATTTGCTGATGGAAATTAGCTCAGTGCCACCTGGGATGGTAGGCAAATATTCTCAATTAAACTCATGTTTAGTGTTTTGTTTTTCATACTTGTTCAAAGGGATTCACCTGAGGATCAGAGAAGTTATTTGCAAGTTGCTATGTAGCTGGAGGTGCATACAAGCCTCATGCTGACGGGTTACTTGGAATTACAATGGGAGAGAATGTTATAATTCCACTGCACTGTTTCATCTGCCTTTATGTTAGTTACAATATTTCAAGAACTGAGACAATTGTGTTTCAACATTCAACTCATATGTAGCTGATCCTAGCAGTTTCAGCCACCTCAGAGATACATTTACCCACAGGCTGCAATGTAGATTTTTTTGAGCCCGTGATATATGATTCAAAATTGAAGTACATTATACCAGTTTCTTATAAGTCATAAATGAGGTCACTTGTGGAAATTGTGTACAGTTTAATACACATTATCCTCATACACACAGATACACTGGAGATGGTTCAGTGACGATCAACATCGATAGTCTTAATACTAAAGGCTTTATGTTTCAGTACATATGAATTGTGAGAAACAGAAAATGACTCATTGGTCCATTCATAACACAGTGTGGAGCTGGATGAACACAGCAGGCCAGGCAGCATTAGAGGAGCAGGAATGTTGACGTTTCGGGTCGGGACCCTTCTACAGAAATGGGGAGGGGGAAGGGAGCTCAGAAGTAAATAGAGAGAGGAGGGGTGAGTCTGGGGAAGGTAGGTGGGATGGTGATAGGTGAGTGCAGGTAGGCAGTGTTGGGGATTGGTCAGTGAGGTGGGTGGGGCGGATAGGTGGGAGAGAAGATGGACAGGTTGTGTCAGGTCAAGGAGGCGGGGATGAGAGAGAGGGTTGGACATGGAATGAGGCCGGGGTAGGGGAGATTTTGAAACTGGTAAAATCCAAAGGCCTAAACTGGCCTGCTGTGTTCCTCCAGCTCCACACCGTGTTATCTTTGACTCCAGCATCTGCAGTTCTTACTATCTCTCAATGGTCCATTCAGCTTGCTTTGCGCATCACAATATATACATTATCCCAGAAACCATGCACGCACCTGCAATAACCAAGTAATAACTTAGGCCAATTTGTGGGAAACATCTAGAAAGTTCTCCCCTGACCATTTTAGTTGATTGGGACGAGTTAAGAAGACATTTCTAACTCTGCATAATATTATATGTCCTGTTATATGAAGTGATCTCTAATCTGGTCACAAAAAGATGCTACAAATAGTAATGAGCTAATCTGTTTGATCATGTTGTCTAAAGGGCAGCTGCTGCCAAGATGCAGTGTGGAAGGGCCACCGTCAGAGGATTTCGGGTGAAGTTAACTAGGGGTCCGTTTAGTTATTGGACCCTCCCAGTACCTCAAATATATATAAATATACTCCTGCACATGTATGAAGTGCCTTGGGTTTATTTTGTTGGATAGAGTCAAACTCCTTTATAAGGAGGCTGACAGGTTCGGAGGGTTTGAGCTACAGGGAGAGGCTGGATAGGCTGGGGTTATTTTCCCAGGAGCATCGAAGGCTAAGGGGAGTCCAAAACTAGACAGCATAGGTTTAAAGTAAGAGGGTAAAGATTTAAAATGGACCTAAGGGGCAACTTTTTCATGCAGAGGGTGGTGCATGTATGGAATGAGCTGCCAGAGGAAGTGGTGGAGGTTGGGACAATTACAACATTTAAAAGGCATCTGGATGGATATATGAGTAGGAAAGATTTAGAGGGGAATGGGCCAAATGCCGGCAAATGGAACTAGATTAATTTAGGATATCTGGTCGGCATGGATGAGTTGGACCGAAGGGTCTTTTTCTGTGTTGTACATTTCTATGACTGTATGATTCTAATGCTTGTTTGTTCCTTCATATCGACTGTACAGAACCAAACTGCTTTAGGGATTGTGTGTGTGTATGTGTATGTGTGTGTGTGCGCGTGTGTGTGTGTATACTTTTGAAATAAAACAAAATGTGGTCTGAAGGATGACTGTTGGTAGGAACGGGCCCAACAATGTCTGGGCCATGAACAAAATCTCAATATTCTGGCCTTCAAATAACTTGTTATGTAAATTGTTATGTGTTCCTCCCAAATCTCTTTAGTTGAATCAAAGGATGATTTACAAACAAATGTGCTCTTACTGACCAAACTAGAGTGGGATCACAGATTTGGGACGGAGTGAAGTATTGCATCACATTGAAAGAAACATTGCAAAATCTCTCAGAGATGAAGAGTTGGTCAGAAGATTGCTCACATTTTAGGAAGCAGCAAAGAATGGCGAAAATAAGAGCAGTTTGAGAGAAAGCTAATTAGTAAAATGAAACCAGATAGTAAGGTTTCTGAAAGCATTAAATCAGGAAAGCAAAATTAAAGCTAACTTTGTTCCTCTACGAAGTGACCCTGAGAAATTGATAATGAAAAACAAGAAAACGGCAGAGGCACTGTAAAGCCATTATAACGAAACCTTCACAGTTGCAAATGTTCCTTTCCTTCAATGTTTGATGAAGGTGTATTGTTTAAAATATTGAGTTATAATCTCATCAGCTGGTTGTGTGTATTCCTGACCTTTTTGAAGAGCACACAATTTAAATCAGAAGACTCTGACCACGGCAGCAACAATGTGAAAAAACACAAACTTCTTGAATGTACTCATCAAGTCTGTAACACTTCCAGAAAATGGCCATATCCTCTAATTTGTGGGTCTACAGTATATTAGCCTTGTTCACAGACAGTCAGAAAGAATACCCAAGAAAATTAAGGCCTTTCCCTATTTCTCTGAAACCCACTCATCAAGTTTTGTGAGTTAAAAACCCACTGACCTCATAATCACAAATAACAGGTTCTTAAAGGAGAAGTCTTTATCTACACCATTGGCTCCAGATAAACTAAATACGACCAGCCTTAACTGATCCAAGGGGAAACTCCAGTACCAATAACTTCTGGGAAAATTGACTACAGCTGTAGACTAGCATTTGGTCAATCTGTGAAGGATTGTGTGCGTACATGTGCATTTTTATCAAGAAGGGTACTTTTGCCTAAGTAAATTATATGTAACAAATTTATTCTTTATTTGTTAACTTATGGAACTTGGTTAACTTGCTTTTGACACTGAGCTCATACAATAATTGATGATATCTCTTCCCTTTTAGTTTAGACTCTGTTGTGGCCAGCGTAGGATTGATATTAAAAAGGAATCAGTCCACTCCTCTTAACTTGGACAAAACAAAAGAAAGGAGACAAAAATCCACTCCTAAGCAGGTTATAGCAGGATACTAAGCAAATGACGGTTTGATCAGGCAGTCAACGTTGTTTTCTGAAAGGGGAATCATATGGAAGTAATTTGTTAGAATTTTATGGAGAAGTAACAAGTAGGGTAGACAAAGGCTAGTCTGCAGAATTGATGTACTTGGATTTTCAAGGGACATTTAATAAGTTGCCACATCAAATGTTTCTCCATAAGATGATTTACGTGGTAGCATGTTAGAATTGCTAAATGATTACAGAGCCAACAGGAAGCAGAGAGTAGGGACAAATTTCTCATTTCAAGTTGGCAAGCTGTCACTCGTTATGTATCAATTTCTCAGTTGAATTGACCAAATGTATAGTATACAAATTTGCTGATGACACAAAGCGTGGTCAATGCAGAAAGTGTGCAAAAGGATGTGGATGGGCCAAATGAATGGGCAAAAATAGTACAGATGGAGCATGTGGGAAAATGTGAACTTGGCTACTTTGGTAAGAAAATAGAAAAGCAAAATGTTAACTGGCGAGAGACTGCAGAACTCTGAGGTGCAGGGGAATCTAAATGTCCGGGTACATGAAACACAAAAGAACTTGGTCTGCAGATGCAGCAAGAGATTGGGAAAGCAAATAGAATGCTAGGGTTTATAGTAAGAGGAACAGAACAGAGAAATGTGAAGATTTACTCCACTTTTAGAGGGCCTTGGTAAGAACACATCTGGAATGCTGTGTATAGTTTGGGTCACTTCATTTGAAAAAAGATACAATCATATCAAAAACAGTTCAAAGAAGATTCACACAACTCATCTCAACTTACAAAGAATGGTTGAACAGTGTGGGATCATGCTCATTGGAGTTTATATGAATAGGGTGGATGCTGAAGGCATGTTTCCCTCTGTAATGTTTATTATGATGGAATTTATTGTTATTCATTCTTATTCAAATGAAATTCACCAAAATACCAGCTCTTTGAAAGCTTTGCAGTGTAATTGACTTCAATGTAACACAAGCAAGATTTGCTTTAGAGCTATCTAATTTTGTGAATAAATAATTGGGCGACTAATAGTTCATTCAGATTACTTTTCCACTTAGACCTGAATTCCTTGCACATTTCAGTCCCAACCCCTTCAATTACCAGATCAGTTGTTTGCAAACTTAGTGAGCACCTTGCAATTCAAACCATGTTTTGACACTCGTTCACTATTGATGGATAAGACTGTCTAAATTTCCTGGAATGAATAACCAAGGCATTTTTTACATTCGCTGACCCTCAAGAGAAAGATAGTATTTCAACAAGGAGAGTGTACATAAGGTATTTTAGTGGTGGATTGATCTAACATCTCAGTTTGACTACCGTTGTGGCTCTAAGCAGTTAGTCTCGAATCATGATCCAGAATCATTTCACAACATAATCTTTTGTCAAAGCTCCTCAATTGGCACTCATAGGGCAATTTGCAAGAAAAAAACAATGTCACAGAGAATGCACTAGTTAGACGATAATTGACAGTCAACTGCCAAGCTTTGCTTAAATTTAAACTGAGCAAGTTGACTCAATCTCTACCAAAGAGAGTCCACTTGCCAACTATTCAGATCTCTCTTCTTAAACTGTATAAAATATTGTTTTCTCTTTACATTGTTATTGTTTGTGATTTGTCCTGATGAGTTCAAGGCAAAACTGTGTCTTTTTACAGCAATACTCAAAGACTGTTTTACCAAACCATAATCTTTGTAAAATGCAGGTACGTTCACCCTAACACAGACGCTCACTGTACATGGTGAATAGTAAACCATTCTTGGCTGTGGCAATTAATCAATTCCTGTAGCTGTAAACAGTGAGGATAGCTTCAAAAAGCTTAAATCCCAGAGTCAGGCTGTAAACTCCACAGGAAAGTATTAGAAAACTATTTGTGCTACAATGCTTTTCAGAATGATCTGTAGACCACATTAACTGCAATTCAGAGAATAGGCTGCTAGTCTGACACTTCTGCATCTTGTTGTCTCGTTTCTCACTGCTTTTTGCCTAATTGTAGGGGGACAGATGTTCGCAAGGACTATTCAAATGGCATAGGAAGTAAAAGATATGGCAGCGACATTCCCATTATACACGTCAGGTGCACTGTTAGATTCTCTTTTGGCATTTCTGTCATTATCTGGAACCTCCTTACGATCTTCTATGATCAAACATCGAATCCAGTGTATAAAACAAGTTACAGCAGCAATAGTGTCTCTGTTGACGGAACCTCTCTTCAGTCCATGGCTAATGTAGCATATATCAAACTTGTAACTTATTTTGCTCATTGTCAGGCTGTTTAAAGACTTCAATTACACACCTAGATAATCTTAATTAACTGTTCAGACACATTATGACATATGTTTGGAGCTGTTGGGATTTGAACGTGGTGCGGCCAGCCCAGAGGTGGGGACACTACCAAGGCACCCTAGTTATATAAACTTAAACTGATTGGAAATATTAGACTGGATTTTTCAGAATGGTTTATTGGCTGTCTAGTACGTTTCTCACATTAATGACAGACTACTATGTTAGCAATTATTGGAGGAAACTTTCTGCAGTTCATTTACTGGGTAATTCATCTGCAAACTTAATAACATCACATCAAGGTGAAAAGCATGATGTTTCATTTTGCAAATCAATCAGCAACGAGAGGTATGTCTCGAGCCGTAGGCTAATTTTTCCATTAATAACATTATTTGTTATCACATTCCATTGTTTTTTCAAGAAAATCTGGCTACCTAGTATTGATTGCAAAAATGACATATTTATAAATGTTGTTATATTATCACTGAGTGGTCTGAACTCCTCTTTCATATAGTGTTAGGATCTTATGCTAATGAAAGAGACCCTCCCTAAACATAGATCCAGTTCCTTTTCGACAGCTATTGTAGGGTATTGATTCTACTTTGCACAACATACCATTCAACATGTGAAAAAAAAAATTACATCTCCCCATTTGGAGGGAAATCGGGTAAGAGGAGGCAATTGGGACTCTTTTAAAGAGCTGCCAGAGGCACAATCGTGAAAAATTGTCGGCAGCTTTTCCAGAGGCAAAGCTAGCATTTCCTCCATGCCTAGAAACCTCAACATGGGTACCCATCTCTTCCTAAATACAGAAATCACATTCTCCAAATGGCTAAGTGGCGTTATCACCAGATTATTAATGCAGCGTTCCCAGGTAATCTCCTGGGTATCTGAGTTCGAATCCCACTAAAGCAATTCAATAAAAGTCTAGAATTAAGAGCATAATGATGACCATAAAAGCATCACCAGAAAAAAGTCCATCTACTTCACCAATGTCCATTCACGGAAAGTAACTGTCATCCTTACCCATAGCAATATGGTGGGCAATTTTGCTGACTTAGCCAGTGATGCCCATATCCTGTGAATGAATAAAAAGAACTAATTATTTCTGTGCTAAATATTGAAGGGGTAAAGGATCAATGTATCCACGTACAAAGGGCCTTATCCCAGCTTCAGTTAAAATGCATCCTGCAATGGAACCTTCTCAATGTGGAATTTATGAGCCTGGTTTACGCTGGGTAAAATGTAAACTTATTCAAGTTATTTACTCAGACCACTGTCCCAGTGTTCTCCCCCATTCCCACAATTATCGTTCCTTTTCCTTATGATGACCAATGGAGGGAGCATGCACATGGAGGTGAGAGGGTTGGTGTCAAGACATTAGGTAATGAACAGAATCGTGCAGGGTAATGGTTCTGAAAGGGGTAATTTTGGAGACTGTATCAGGTTTCATCAACCTGATGATGTCATAAGGATTTGGGAATGAAAGATCAGTTTGCAATCTTTGAAGGTCCACCTCTTGAGGTTTTAAGTAGTCTTTGCAACAATGTCAAACTTATAAATGTAACTTGTACCTGATTGCTATCATGCATTAAATACAGCTCTGTTTAAGTCAGGGCCCTGCTCTTGTTAAAACGCACCAGTAGTTTTCCTCTACTCTATAAATCAAGTAAGTCCTTCATTGCAGTCAGGAAAAGAATATGATGGTGCAAACTACCGAACCACATGCATGCCTCAGGGCACAAATAGCATGGTGATCAGCAGTACAGATTGGAATTTAATTTAGCTGTACAGATCCAATTCCAACAAATGCAGAACAAATGTCCATTTACACCTTGAAAGTCTTCACCACTTTTAAAAAAAAATTACTCTTTCAGACAAGAGTGAACAGTGAAACCACACTACTCTGAAGAGCATGGATATATCAGTAAGGGAGAAACAGCACTTAATGGAAAAGACTTTTACTTCAGACCTGGCAAGAGAAACGCAGAAGCAAATGTGAGCAAGAAACTAGTCACATCCAGGAGCTAAAGATTCCATCAATCTACAGGCACAATCCAGTTTGGAGGTCCTGCTAGGAGGTATTCAAACATCAAAGCTTTCTGAGAAAAGTTAAAAATCCCTATTAGGGAAGGGAGAAGCTTGAATTAATGACACAGGATAATCTGAAATGGCTAGAAGTTTTAAAAAGGGGAGCAGTTACAGCTCACATTGAGTGGCCATAGTCAGCATGTACCATGATGTATGGGTATAGAAGAGAACACAAAGACCATTAGAAATAATGTTAACTAAGCCAAAGATATGGTGCTAGTAATGTCACAAAGACTAACAGATCCAGAAGAAGACAGCAAGAAGATATTAAGGCTGCAATCAAAGGTGGTTATCCATCATTTATACTGCAGTTCTGGCAGGAAGAATGTATTAAAGCCTCATGTTTTATTTTAGAAAGTTGTGGAAAGGGCTGGCATCATTTATTAGGCTACAAAAGACTGGAGGTTATCCATTTTACCTGCAAAATAGCAAGAAATCTCTACTTTACCCTCAGAAGAGGGGAAAGCCTTATTCTGGAAACATAAACAGAAGTTGCTGGAAAAGCTCAGTAGGTCTAGCAGCATCTCAGAAGAGAAATCAGAGTTAACGTTTTGGGTCCAGTCAGCCCTCCTCGGAACTGTTCTGAGGAAAGGTCACTGGACCCAAAACGTTAATGTTGATTTCTCTTCACAGATGCTGCCAGACCTACTGAGCTTTTCCAGCAACTTCTGTTTTTGTTTCTGATTTACATCATCTCCAGTTCTTTCAATTTTTTAATTAAGGTTTATTTTGACCTCAGATGAAGGGAAACCTCAATTTTATTTATAAAAGAACACTAAAAAAACTAGTGAGCAGGAGTGAGTTTGCTATATTACAAAATTTAAAGTTTTAGAAGAAAGAGAAACAAGAATTGCCAGACTGCAGTTTAGAAGCCTTTAAGATGGGGCAAATAAAACAATATTGTGACAATTAAGATGGAATAATCCATTTGGTAAAGGAAATAACGCAGCATCAAGTTACAACAGAATTAAAAATCTGGAAAGTAAGCAGAATAAATAATCATTTTAGGAAGATATGGAAGGACAAATAATTCTGCCTGGCTGATGTAATTTTCGCCAGTTCCCTTTCCTTTTCCTTTCTTTTTCCTTCTTCTTCTCTCTCCTCTCCCCTCTCTGTAATGATTGTATTGCATCTCCCCTCCACCCTCTGTCCTTTTAACTACCTACCAAAGGAGTTGAGAAGGAGCCAGGTAGTGACTGGGAACCGCGTGGCAGGAGCTGAACATGCGGGCTGTGTCCTGCAGTGACAGCAGATTGAGTGTGGGCTGGATCGATGTCAGCGGTAAGAGCAGGACAGTGAGGCGGCAATGGTGGCCTATTGCTTGGAGTGGCGTCTGCACCACTGGGGAGATGGGACTTGAGTCTCTGAGATTTGGATTTTTTTTTCTATAAAAATGGGGTAGTTTGGAATTGGAGACATAATCCCCTATGGGTCTATACAGACACCATCAAATTTGACAGTCTGCCTGGACACAAACCAATGTGACCAACTTATTATGGTGTCAGAAATTCAAATTGAAACTTTTTCAAAGCAAGGTACAACTTTTAACACCTGACTACGAGAGGTAGAGCTTTTGACCTAGCTGCCCCCAGATTGCTTTGGATTAATCACTCAGCAGAGGGGTGTTGAGGACTTGTTTGAGGAAAGAAGGATTATGAAGAGCTAAAAACCAACCAACCACTAGTGGGTGCCTTGTTGGGCACATTCCATTAAAATCACAAAATTAAATGACGGGTCATTTCTCTTTTTTAAAAGTCTACCTGGACCAATGACCTAAATATAAATGATCTTCCCTGTCTTAGCATCTAAGACGATGTGTGCAGCAGTGCAGGGAAGCTCCAAAATGCCAATGTTTGTCTGGGTGAGCAAGGACTTGTTAAACATTGTGCCAGCATCAGTGACGCCATTGCATGCCATCACTTCCTGACAATAGCAAGTACATCTGGCTATGGGAAGTGGGAGAATCGTTCTAGCATCAGACAAGATGGGTGTAATGAGTATGTGGTAAATAGTTAATCTGGTGAGTTTTTACAATTGCATGAGAAACTCATCGGGTCTTTCAGAAAGAAACCCTCCAATAAACTGGAGAAAAATGACACTTGGTTGAAATACAGTAAGATTCAATCCAATGTTTCAAGACAGCAGTTGTTCACCACATTGTATTTCCACTGCACAAATTTGTTTAAAGGTTTGGTAGTGCAGGATAGCAGAGGAATTTTACAAAAATATCTGGAGTACACTGATGCATACATCATTAAAATCTTTTGAACAGATGCAGAAAATACACAAAACATAGATCAAAAGATCATAGGGGGATGGGCTTAGATTAGTTCACAGGTCGGCAAAACATTGAGGGCCGAAGGGGCTGTGCTGCGCTGTATTGTTCTATGTTCTATGTTCTAAAATTAAAAACACAAACAACAAGGCTTCAATTTCTGTTCAGCCTTCTCTAAACAGATCAATAGTTTTTCCTTAATTTCAGGAACTGTATCTTTTGCTAATAGTTTCTTCTGAGGAACTTTATCAAATGCACTCTGGAAGTCCATATAAGTAACACACATGGACTTTCTCCTGTTTGATATTTTTGTTATCTCTTGAACAAAAGTAATTAGGCTCAAATAAGTATTAATGTTGCAAATAACTTTTCTGTGTTGAATTGAGACAAAGGATCTGAACAATTTATTAACTGAATGTTTAACTCCAGAAATTTCTGCCACTACTTTAGAGTTATGTTTTTGTCATTTTATTGGTTTTCAGTAGAAATGGGAAAATAGTAGCTTTTATTATGAATGCTGGATGTTATAAAATGATCATGCTTCAACTAATCTCCTTTGATTCAATATAAAAATGGGGTAGTTTGGAATTGGAGACATAATGCCCTATGGGTCTATACAGAGACCATCAAACTTGACAGTCTGCCTGGACACAAACCAATGTGACCAACTTATTATGGAGTCAGAAATTCAAATTGAAACTTTTTCAAAGCACGGTACAACTTTTAACACCTGACTATTAGAGATGCAGCTTTTGACCTAGCTGCTCCCAGATTCATGGATTCTAAGGTGTTCTCAAGCCAAACCATTTGTGGGAAAAGACCAAATGTAGGTGCTGCTATGTCAGAAGGAAAAGATTGCTTTGGATTAATCTCTCAGCAGAGGGATGTTGAGGACTTGTTTGAGGAAAGAAGGATTGTGAAAACCAACCATCCACCAGCAGGTGCCTTGCTGGGCTAAGTACATTCCATTAAACTCACAAGATTAAGCTACAGGTCATTTCTTTTTTTAAAAGTCCATCGAAAATTTCAGTTAGTGGAGCATGAAGAGATCATGCTGAAACTGTTGAATGCTTGGGTTTTTAAATGTGAAACTATATTTCTGCTGAGAGTCATATATTGTATAAATGTGTCGTGGGGTTTCAATTAATTGAGAAAGAAGAGGTTTTGTTTGAGAAGTTAATAATGAATACATTTTTAATGTGTTAGTTTATTACAAAGTAATGTTTACTTTATGTTGTATGATCCCAAAGCAGACTGTAAATTTATGCTATAATCTGGCTCATGACCTGTTACTTTCTTTTGTTAAAGTAGACATAAGTACTTACTATGAGAAGTTTTAACAACAACACCAGCCTTTCTGAAATCACAGAAGATGAGAATACTTCATCCCCACCCAAATCATCTTCCAATATAATTACATGACTGAAAATGAAACAACATTTTAAATCATGTGGTACTTGTTACATCAGATAGTGAGCCACTGTTAAAATGGCTATGGTCAAGCATACGACCATAAGACATAGGAGCAGAAATAGACCATTCAGCCCTTTGAGTCTACGCTGCCAAGCTTTGAAATCAAAGCAAATTTGTCCTGCACTGTTTCTTTTTACAACTGGACAAAGTAAATGTAGAAAAACATTAGGTTGCTTTCAGCCTAGAAGAATTGAGAATTTTTTTTACTAGGGGAAAACCCCCATAGTTTTTAAAGCTTTTCGTTTCACTTTGCAGAAGTCCTAATTAGATGTAAAAACAGCTTTTCCTGAAGAAACTAAGTAGTTCAGAAAGGTTAGGAAATAGGTTGCCTCGTTGTAAGGGTTTTAGCTAAAAGCTTCAGACCAGAGTGTTGGGTCAAAATTCTGAAGGAGTCATTTGAAGCCATGACAGTCTATGCTCACAACTGAGTTGTGTGAATAATCCAAAAAAAGCTGTCAAAGTGTGAAGACAGGGGATGGAGACAAACAGTTAAGTCAAATCTAAAGATGTGATAGAGAAGGGAACTTTCTGTGTTTGAGGTGATGGTGTTGTGAATACATGGAATTGCAATTTTACCATGGTGCTTTGAAATCTTTCAAATTGGGCTGTGTCTAAATAAGTTGGCATAATTTATGTAATTTTCTTTTTTTTGCGTAATAAACTTCTGTTTTCTTGTTAATGCCACATCTGCTCTATTGCATTCTCGATTCCAATATAAGAGCACCTCATTAAATAAAAACAAAACATGAACTAATAAGCCAGATTTCAGTCTGGGACCTAAATTGCCAACCCATCAGCTGTGATCCTAATGAAGTTAACCGAACTGAACCCAATATTCTAACCAAGGACATTGAGAAGTTGAACATTAAAGGGGAAGAGAGTTCTTCGGCAATAATGACAGAAACTGAATCCACCATCTGTTAAACTAATTTCTTGTTCATAAGAGGTTTGTAATTTCAAGAATCTGCACGAACACAACTTTGGATCCTAACAGTCACATGCAGCTGGTTATTTTTCGACAATGTTATAATATTGTTGAGGCAAACATTTTAATGCTGATGTGTCAGAAGGGGAGAGAGTTATACTTGCATGATATGTAATAAGTTTATTGTTATTTCACAGCATGTAAAAATCATTACTACAGCAATATATTATCATTTTTTGCATGGAAGATGTTAAGAATAAAATTGGTTTTGATAGAGCTTTTTGCGCACTTACTTCAAGGTGCTTATTAAAAGCTATTTACTGGCCTCCTAATGCTGATTTATTTCTCCATTTAAATACCAGGATTAAGATGGTTTAATAGTGGCCAAAATACAGCTGCCCTAGGGAAAGGGCAGTAAATTAGCTTTACCGCATGAGTACACTGTAACCTGCATCTCCCATTGACAGACATAACTCGCCCACTTAAACACTATTAGGTTCTGGCTGTGAGACAACACTGTAGTTAAGTGTTTGCCTCTGAGTCATCACTGAAAATCTTAGCTGTAGCACCAGCCAAATATTGTTGCTTCTGGGCATGACTGGGGAACTGGATATGTAAACATCCACGAGAAAACGCACATTTAGCTCGTACAAGGAAATAACATTTCTGTTGATTTGAATCTCCATCACTATCGTGTGGCTTTCACAAATTGATTGGGATAAATGCAGAGGCAACTGCAAAATAGATATGAAAATACAATATTGCTCCTTCTGGAAATCTGAAGTAAAATCTCAAGATGTCTGCATCCCTGGAGACAGAAACAGAGTCAACATTTTGAGTCTTATATGACTCTTCTTTGGAACAGAAAGGGATTGGAAAACTATGGTTTTCATAAGCAGAGGTGAGGGGGAGGAGTGAGTGGAACAGATAGTGAATGCACCTGAGCGAAAGATGATGGGATTGCTCATGGTGGTGAAGGAGAGGTGGAGATGTAAAACAAGTGGAAATAAAGATACGAAAAGGAGAAAATGGCTCTGCTCTGGAAAATAAGAACAATATTTCTGTATTTTCTGCCATGAATCTGCCCTCTGAAGTGCACACGATAATAGGGAAAGCAACAAGAAAATGAAAGGGTGAGGTGTACCATCACCATCAGCCCACTACTCCACCACTACTTTCATTTTATCCCATCCACCCTCACCAGGTAGCCACTCAGTAAATCCAAGATACCCACAACAAATTAGACCAAGAAAGAAGGACACTGGGTTGATGAATGAAGTTATTTACTCTTCCTAGCTCCCCCATCCAGAACTAAGTGACAATCTCACCTACCGCATTCCCCACAATCACAACTACCCTTGTCTCTATTCACTAAAAGGAGCAATAGAGATGAAATAAATTAGTTTTGGAACACAGGTCTTTACTAGTCTTTCATGAGAGAGTTGTAAAGTGGGATGACAGAATGGACAAAGAAGGCCCCTTGAGATGGAATCATGCCAGTGTTCACTATGTGGAGCTCGCAGAACACAGCAGCCCAGACAGCATCAGAGGACCAGGAAAGTTGAAAATTTGGGTCGGAACCCGAATCAAAACGTCAACTTTCCTGCTCCTCTGATGCTGCCTGGCCTGCTGCTTTCCTCCAGCACCACACTGTGTTATCTCTGACTCCAACATCGGCAGGTCTTACTATCTCTGAGTGTCACTCTGTGCTGTGACCAATTCACCTGACCTGTAATACTTCCTCATTGACTTATGATTTACATGTAACATTTCTAGCCCATCCATAGCTGCAGTTGAAGAAATGTCTGGGGGCTGGGGAGGGGATATGGATCACTGAAACCACACCAGGCAACCTGGTGAATGTTTGGAAGTTATTCTTTGGACACGGAACATTCTGAAATTTATGGACCACTCTGATGCATCTTGAATGGGTTAGCTTAGAAGAATTCAATAGAACACTCATTGAAGTTGTGATAACATAACTTCCCACATAGCTGGCAGCCCTGGGAGGAACAAACTCAGTCTTACGTGCAATGAGTGACAGAGATGAGGAAACTATTGTCAAGTTTGTTTGGCTCCTCACGAGCACTCAGGAAAACCTGCTTGGTGCTGAACAGTTTATTGGAATTGGAAGCGTGTAATATACCAGTCCAGAGGCTTGGACGTAGTCCGTCAGCTAATGAGGGTGGCCAAGGTCAGAATGTCCTCCATTTAGGTGTGAAAAACTGAACGACAGGTGATCCACCACCAATCTTGAGTTTTTCTGACCTGCTGAGGTCTGCTTTCGTCCTAGAATGAGAGATAAGCAGGTGTTATGAAAGATGAAAGTTGGTGGCATACGTATTACTGTTGGCATGGTGGGGTAGTGTCCCAAGTGAGTGAGGAAGCAATGCAGAGGACATGCAAGTTTAGTGGTGCCTGGGATTGGGATGGGTCAGAGCGAGTCAGGGCAGGCAGTAGTAAGAGTAGCACAGCATGAGTCTTAGTAGGAAGTGTGTCTGATTACAGAGACAGAGTGAGTATGAGGTATCATAGAGAAAATGATAGCACTTACACTGGTAGAGTGCAGGAGGTTATTATGTGACGTTTAGATGGCACAGAGTGTTTAAACCTTGGTGGCAACTTTGGATAAGTCTGGCATGGTCTGGTATCATGGCATTCACTTCTAGTTCTGAAAGAAGAGGAGATCCCACCTCTGCACCAGCCCACCTCCTTACCCATATAGCCAGGCATGCCATGTCCACGGCAATTATCAGGAACTGTGCAGGGCAGCCACAGACTGACAATGCACAATGAGCGTTTAAATATGGTGGGGCCAAAAGGAATCTTGGTTAATTCCAGGATATCCACCGAGTGGCGAGTTATTCTGAGAATGGTGCCTGGTAAGAAGGGCTGGAATCGGGCAAGTTGGAGACCAGAGGGGCAGGTCTAAGTGCTTAATGACGTGGGTTTGATACGATGCATCAAGAAAACTCTCAGGGGCTCACAGCGGACTTCCCACCAAAAAACCTGAACACAACTTGGACTCGGCCTAAATGTGTAAGATTCACCCGCAGCTTTTGGAGCAAAATATAATTTCTAACCAAACAGACAAACTTGAAGCTGCTTGTTGCAGTGATTCAATGGGTATTAAAGATCCCACGACCAATTCTCTGCCTATAATGTTGTTATTCCTGTTGAATCCGGTTTATCTGGTCTACCGTGCCTTCGAATCCATTTGTGCGTGCACAATGCTTAAGTGAATGTGGCATGCACAGAACCTTCTGAGCTGCTGGTTGGTCATAAACAAATGCATAGTTTAACAGGAGCATAGTCCACGTCTTGGGTCAGTGAAAGAAACGTGGATGAGACAGAACCCAGGAAAGAGATAGAGATAGAAAGAGATAGAGGCCTGGTGTAAAGATAACAATCTCTCCATCAACATCAGCAACACTAAAGAGCTGATCATTGACTTCAGAAAGAAAGGGGGAGGGCATACCCCTAGCTACATCAATGGAGCTAAGGTGGAGATGGTTGAGAGCATCAAGTTCCTAGGAGTGAGAATCACCAACTATCTGCCCTGGGCCGCCCACATTAATGTGACACTCAAAATGGCACAACAATGCCTCTTCTTCCTCAGGAGGCTAAGGAAATTTGGCACGTCCATGAAAGACTCTCACTAACTTTTACAGAGACACAATAGAAAGCATGCCAACTGGATGCATCAAGTTGCAACTACTCTGCCAGGCCCACAAGAAACTATAGAAAGTTGTGAACACAGCCCAGTCCATCACACAAGCCAACCTCTCATCCATAGACTCTGTCTATACTTCTCAATACCTTGGAAAGGCAGCCACCATCACCAAAGACCTCTCCCACCCCGGTTATAATCTCTTCCAACCTCTTCCATCAGGCAGAAGATACAATTGTTAACCACAAGTACCAAGTGGTTCTAGAGCATCTTCTTCACCGCTGTTATTAGACCGCTGAATGAGCCCCTCAAATTTCAAATCTAACGCTGATCTGGCTTTCTGTGCACCATCTTTGCAGCTGTAACATTGTATTCCTCACTCTGTTCAATCACCCTATGATCTTAGCACATTATGATCTGCCTGGATTGCATGCAAAACAGATCTTTTCACTGTACCTAGGTACATGCGACAATAACAAATCAAATTAAATCAAATCAAATTTAGATAGCACCTTTCACAACCGCAGGCATTCTCTGAAATGATTGCGTAGCTATTCAAGTATTTCTGACACTGTCAGCACTGCTCTACAGTAGGAAGGCTGGCAGCTAACAAACAGAGTCCACAAACTGCAACAAGATGTTGACCAGTTCTGTTTTTAGTAGTGTTGCTTGATGTTTCAAACATGGTTGGAAGCATTCCCCTTGTTGGCCTTCAAATAGTGTCAATGCAATGTTTAGGATGTTTAATGTTTAACATTAAATGTACACATATATATGCAGGAACTCAAATTCGAGAGCTACACTGAGAACATGAAGCATGTCAGCATGCCTTATAAAGGCCATTGATTTATATGATATGGAGCACTCCAGCACGATACTGCTTATCACTCCTCTCCGCACACCTCACTAACCACTCTGCCAGTCTGTATTAGCTCACTTTTTTGCCTGACCCAGCTGAGGAAGCTGCACAGCTGGGTGCTATAGTTTCATACCTTCTGTATATTTTGACTGTGAAAATGTTTTAAATGTCATCTCAGAGACAAACGCATAGATGGCACTGTCCATCAGGAGATTGAATTTGCTGGCCGCTACGTCTGGTTTGTTACCAAAATTTTCCTATTAATCACCCACCAGTGCTGTTTGCTCACTCCTTAATCTGACATTAAGGACTGTGTTAAATAAAATTAGGAATTTACGATAGACATGATCACAAATCATTAAACATACACTTCTTCTCTCCATAGTTAGAACACTAAATGTTTCAGGCAAAGCTTCCTTGCAGCGAAGAATGAATTCAACCCTACCCCCTTCACAATAATATCCCCTCACACTACTGCATTTCCTACTGTTCCTCCCATCTGACTGACTTCCTGTGCCATGGATGCCATTTTCAGTTGCACACTTGTCTTACCTCCTGCGCTTTCAGAAATCACAATTCCTGATGAGGTCGTCAGTCAATGTTTTGTGGTTATGATGGACACCAAGTTAGCAATGGCTGCTGGGAACTAGGGAGTGGATGTTAACAACTGCCAGGCTCCTTTAATTCTCATTCTGATTTTCCAATGGTGAGTATGTCCTAATAGGGACACCATTGAGGCCTGATTTCTCCTGTGAAAAGAGCCTGTGAATAGGTTGGTGCCTCTTTTTAAGACAAAACCTTGCCATTTAAATTTGTTCTACCATGCTTAAATGTCCCCTGTTCCGTCAGCATGCCCTCCCCTGTGCAAAAGTTCTCGTTACCCAAAGATTTTCGCTCTGAGGTCATGTGAAGACTGAAATATTACAATAGGGTCATACTGAGAAAAACGATTGGAAAGCTCTGGCCCATTCAGCTTTGAAATCTGTCAGCTCACACTCCTGTGACTGATTTAAGTCTTTTTTGCCCCTTTAACACGGTCAGGGGTGGGTGCCTCTTTGGCTTAGGAGACACTAATCTATATGTACAGACGTTCCTCATCGCAAAAGAATTGCCTGTGTCCCAAGAACCTGAAATCCTCTTCTCCACACAATCCCTCCAGCCACTCCTTGAGAATCCAAGGTTTCTGCCCTGGTCTGCTACAATGTGTGGCATTGGGAGGAATATAGACTTGCCAAATATCCTTTAGGTTCTGCTGTTATTTATAAAATTTATGTCCTTAACATTCCTTCACAGCAACTCAAATCTATACCAATCCACTTCCTCATTAACCATCACCTCTGGTTGCTGCTCTCCAGAGTCTATTGTCTTCCCTCTGTAATGTCCCAAATACGAGCACCCCAGAGGAAACAAACCATTCAGTATTTTCAATGTAGTTTAGAAAATAAATTACATACACCTCTGTTTGCAGAAGCCCACAGTCACTAATCACCTCCTGGAAAAATTATTTACTTCCCTTGCCAGGTAGAAAGCAGAGAAATTTTTAAGCTAGGAATAAAAAAAAAATTCAGAACTAGAATCATGTAACTCAAGGTTGTCCTTGTATATTGAATCCATTAAAGTTTCTCACCCAACAGGAGGAATCTAGAATGAAGACATTGTGAGCTACAGAACCACAAGATTCAAGGAAATAATTGATCAAATTAATTAGACCTGCCTGTGTTTAGGTCAAGTTTATTCTTCTAGGAATGATTAGTGGGTTCTGTAACCATTCGAACTGCAAATCCTTCAGTGAACGTGATGGGAACCTTCATAACCCACCTCCCAAAGAATGGTAGTCAATGCCTTTCAAGTTAGTTCATGTGTATGACAGTTTAGAATGATGAAGGTTAAAATTCTATAATTGAGATGGAGAGTGACTTCTGTGTCCCTTTTATTGCATTCCGCTTCCTTAGCTGTATTTGGAATTCCAATTGGTGAGATCCTCAATAACACCCCTCAATGTTTTAACAAGAATATGGAGGTGAGGTGATGGCCCTAGTGGTATTATCACTGGACTGTTAATTCAGATAATATCACGGGGACCTGGGTTTGAATCCCACCATGGCAGATGGTGGAATCTGAATTCAATAAATACCTGGAGTTAAGAACCTAATGATGACCGTGAATCCATTGTTGGTTGTCATAAAAACCCATCTGGTTCACTAATATCCTTTAGGGAAAGAAACTGCCATCCCTACCTTCTCTAGTCTACCTGTGACTCCAGTCCCACAGCAATGTGGTTGACACTTAACTGCCCGCTGGGAAATTAGGGATGAGCAGTAAATGCTGCCTAGCCTCATCCCACAAATGAATAAAAAAAATTTGAAAGGGTCATGCTGGCTTTTACCAGAAAGTTTCAAACTTTAACGACATGGTTAAGTTCCACTTTGTGCAAAGGAGTTTGAGAGAACAGTCAACAGAGGTGTACATGATAATGTGAGTTTCACAAATGTTAGACAAAAAAAAAACTGTTCTATTATCCAATGGTTTAAGGACTAGGGGATACAGATTAAGTTTTGAACAAGAGATGCAGGACAGATGGGAGTTCAAACTTATTTGCGGAGAATGGAGTAGAGATATTTGCAGAGAGTAGAGAGGAGTACGTAAGATGAGAATTCCGTGATACGAAATCAACGTCACTTAGAGGAGCAATTCAGAACAGGACCTCGAGACAGGCAATCAGAGACAGCGCAAGGTTAATTGAATTTGGTTAGAATTAGTTCTTGCACTGCTACAGAGAAAGGAACTAACTATTTAGTCAGTCTCTGGTAAGTGTTTAAAGTCCTAAACAAAGTATAAGAATGGACTGTCAAATTAATTTAAAAACTTAAAAGTGAATCATATAATTAATTAAAACTCATAAAGAATGACATGGAAGGTGATGTGTCAAAGCTCCAGTATGTAGGAGCTCCTGGATCCAGGGCAAACGCATCTGTGGTACGTGTTTGAAATTCAAGTGGCTTTAGCTCAGAGTGTATGGACTACAGGCTAATCTACAGACACTTGATGTATTAAGGGGAGGGAAAGTTACTGGATTCTTTGCAAAAGGAGACAGTCACACCACTTAAGATGGGGTCTTCTGAACTGCTCAGTGGTCAGCAACTGGGGGGTATGACTGCAAATTAGACAGATAGAGGCAACAAGACAGCAGGGCTATCAACCTTTGCAATTCTCCAGCAAGGTTGAGGTTCTCGCAGCAAGTTTGAATGAGAGTGGAGGAGGTAGGATGGATGTACAAATTGACTGTGGCACGGTGGTACATGAAGTCATACAAGTGGGAGGAGCAACAAGGACTGTAGCGATAGTAGGGGATACTGTAATGTATGGGGGGGAGGGGCTGGGGAGGGGGGGATGTTGGCACATTCTTTGCTGCAAAATGCAAAATCCACAGAGCTCTGTTCCTACCCCGTGCCAGGGTTTCCGACATCTGCTCAGGTCTGGGAAAGATGGTCATAGTCCATGTAAGTACTAATGACATGGGTAGAACTAGGAAAGAGAGTATTAGGAGCTAGGTACCAAATTATACAGTAAGCAGCAGAACCTTGATACGCAGAACGATCTGGGTGTACAGGTCCGCAGATCACTGAAGGTGGCAACACAGGTAGATAAGGTAGTACTGTAGGATGCTCGCGTTTATTGGAAGGGGCATTGATATAAGGACAGATAAGTTATGCTGCAGTTTTATAGAAATTTAGTTAGGCCACACTTGGAATATTGTGTACAGTTCTGGTCACCACAATACCAGAGGGATGTGGATGCTTTGGAGAGGATACAGAAAAGGTTCATCAGGATGTTGCCTGATCTGGGGGATTTTAGCTATGAAGAAAAGTTGGCTAAACTGGGTTTGTTTTCACTGGTATGCAGGAGGTTGAGGGGTGACCTAATAGAAATTTATAAGACTGTGAATGGCATGGACAGAGTGGAAAGTATGAGACGTTTTCCCATGGTGTAGGGGGCAATTACCAGGGGACACAGGTTCAAGGTGCAGGGGGAGCTGTTTAAAAGAGATGTGCGAGGCATGTTTTTCATACAAAGGATGGTGAGTGCCTGGAGTGCACTTCCAGAGAAGGTGGTGGAAGCAGACAACAGCAGCGTTCAAGAAGCACCTGGACAAATACATGAATGGGAAGGGAATAGAGGGATACAGACCTGTAAGTGAAGACAGTTTCAGTACAGAAAGGCAAAATGTGCTGGCACAGGTTTGGAGGGCCAAAGGGCCTGTTCCTGCGCTGCTTTGTTCTTTGTTCTTAATTAAAAAGCAGAACCTCAAAGATTACAGTCTCTGGATTATTAGCTGAGCTGTGTTCAAGTTGGTATAGGGGTACATAAAATTGGAATGATGAACAAATGCCTCAAAAACTGGTGAAGGAGAAGTGAGTTCCAGTTGATGGGCCAGCGACACCAGCACCAGGGAAAGCAGGAGCTGTATCATTGGGATGGTTTATAGCTGAACGACACTGGGGCCAGTATTCTCACAAAGTTCTTAGCAAAGGAAGGAGAAAGGCTTTTAAACAAATAGTGGAGGCCAGTCATCAATAAACTGTACCAAGATCATCACAGTCAGATACTTCAAATGCCATGTACAGGTCTGGCTCCTTTTATCGATGTTTAGTTCAGTCCAAAGTCAACTCATATCAATTGGCAAATTATTTGGATCAGCCACGATGTCTTTTAAATTTCCATTCCTCCGACCTTTTGAGGTTCCCCAGTCCCTTTTCTTTTTATGCACAGTCTTTCCTTATCAACAGTTTGCTGTTACCTTAAATTCAACATTTTGTGTTGGTTATTGTTCAGACTTTATGTGTGTGTTCTTTGCAAGTGCCAGCAACTGAGTTTGTGGACAGTGAATGTAGTTGCCACAATTTGGTGTAGTTGATTCCAGCTTGGAGGAACGGAGACATCTCACCACGAACAAGACAACCTTAGAGTCAGGCTTTGAATGTCCAATGACCGAGTTATCTAGTTATAGGGAGTTGCAGAATCTGCCATTGGAGATAGGCTGAGACTGACAATCACTCATTTTATTTGTTGCATTCGGCTGCATGTAATGAGATTTATAGACCCATCTCAGTGGTTTTTGTTTCAAGTCAGCCAACAGGCAGCAAATCCCACCAGTGAAACCATGATGTTGAAATAATCAGCAGGACTGACAGATTCTGTATACAGGGGAACAGGGTTAACATTCCAAGTTTATGGTCCCTATTAAAAATGAATGGAGATAGGCAAATGATAAGTTTGCATTGTTCAAATTGGGAAGGGGATGGAAGGGAAGATCTGGGCAGATGGTAGGAGAGGTCAAATGGCAAAGATGTCATGGAATAAAAGGCAAAGCAAAAGCTGCAGCAAAGGAACAGAGTGCAAAATTCTGCTCCCTTGAGCAAATTGGGCAACTAGTGAGAAATTTGGGAAAATACTTTATTCTTTATTCACTCAATCACTCAGTTGGTTACAACAAGGTTAATTTGAGAAAAAAACAGCACCTTTTGTGGATACCTTTATCTTAGGCCATGCAAGCTTATATTTTAAAAATGATCACTTTAACCAGGCTTTCATGAATTAATAAAAAGATTGAGTTTATTCATTCCTACCCTCGAGAAGGAGATATTAACATGGCACACACAACAGACTTCAGAAATAAGAGAGTCCAAATAAAGATAAAAATAAATTTTACATGATTGTATTGTTTATGAGGCACAGATAAGATAACATGACAGTGTTATTGGGTTACATCAGTAGAGTTGTCGTTGGCAGATGAACAATCAATTTTTGAGATTCTTGGTATTACCAGCTGATTAGAGTTCCTTTGTCCTGCTTCAATTTTTAACTGGTTTGTATCATTTCTTTCCCTGCAGTGCAGGGGTGTTTATTGGCTATTCTCAAGCTGCTACTTTCACAGCATAGTGCACACACTCTGGTTCTAGCAAAATAATACCTCACAGATTAGTATTGAACCTCCTTGTTTTGTGTGTTCCTAGAGAGGTAAACAATAAAAGTATGTGCAAGACGTGACTCTCAGTTAAAGGGGTGGGGGTTAGAAACAGTCAGTCCCATAACGTTCTCAGCTCTCGTTCTACTTGAAGTTGCTTCAACACTTCTAACTGATACGTTCAATTGATTCCACACACAAAAGTTTTGCCAACCAACTATTGAATATTCAGCTGCAGTTACTTTGTCTCTGTTTTTGTTTTTAATTTTAATTTGCTTTTTGGGAATTTAACCTCTTATCAAAACAAGATGAAGAGCAGACGTTTGCATGAGCAAAGTTGCTTGGAGCCATGGGAGATAACAAGGTGTAGAGCTGGATGAACACAGCAGGCCAAGCAGCATCAGAGGAGCAGGAA
>JAHRHZ010000028.1:787637-806594 GCA_024137785.1 Ginglymostoma cirratum
TCTAGGCCCGAAACGTCAAGCTTTCCTGCTCCTATGGTGCTGCTTGGCCTGCTGTGTTCATCCAGCTCCACACCTTGTTATCTAGGTACTGAAGCCTGGCCAGCTATCCCTCACCAGTGAAGGTCATACCTAAGTCTGAGGCAGTGTCTGTGTCATAGCCTGATGCTAATGTATGCTGTAGTGTTTATACAGACTGAGAAATGAATAAAGAAGTAGATTGCAGTTACAGTACAGGCTGTAATCATTGTATTCTCTGGCATTGATCCAAAGAGGGCAATTGACAAAATTCTTCCTCCTGATGTAAGGCTGATGTTTCTGTTCCCTGATTTCTCTCTCACTCCCTTCTTAAATAATGGGGTGACATTTGCTAACTTCCAGTATGCAGGAACCATTTCAGAATCTATAGAATCCATCTCCTCAGTCCGATTTTGATTTGAAGTAGGTTCCAGTGTCATCGCATTCTCTCCTTTATAATAATCTCAAACAAATATGCTGAAGCACATAAACTTTCAAGAAGAGGACTGCAAGAATTGTACAAATTAAAGGCGCAAATCAACCTTGTATTATGCTACCATTTGGTGCCAGACAAATGGGATCAATTTCAGAAGCATCTGCAATATGTATTTTAGAATGGATTTAGATGTACAGGGAAAATGCGATTCTAAAATTGGCTTCAACAAGCAGTATTCCCAGAGTGAGAGTTATGTGTTTGTATCATGAAAGCCACTGAGGAGTTGTCTAGGTTACTGCTCAATAAATAAGAACTCAAGATCATCAAATTATTGGTCATTTGAAGGACAGTGGATATTTTAAATATAATTGCTTTTTCACGTCAAGCCTGGTTTCAATTGCTGACAAATGTCAAAACCAAACAGATTGGATTTGGCTAAAGATCTATAGTTCACAGCTAATCAATTTAAATTGTTGATTTCAGGAAGAAATCAGCTCCTTATCCAAAGGGCCTCCTTCAACAATAAAGTAAAGGCAGCAGTTGCTGCCTCGTTGTTTCACTAGTTAAATGCCTTTCAGTGCACACGCCATGTGAGTGACACAATGGAATTCATCTCCTGTATAGTATTGATCAGAGGCTCAGTTTGAATTGCAGAACTGCAGGAGACTGACAGCACTTCAAATATAAAATTTTGAAGAATCTCCAAAATGGTTTTTACCTCTCTCCGCTTCTTTTAATCTTTTCCAGTCTTATGATCCTTTGTGACCTTTGCTCTCGTCCAATTATAACCTCTTGTGTATCCCCAATGTCCGTCAATCAATGGTTACAAGCCCAAAGGCCTGGAATTCGCTCCTAAATCTCAGCACCTCTCTACAGCTCTCTCCTCTAATCTGCTTTTTCAAACCCATTTCTTTGCCTGAACCTCTGGTCACCTGCCCTAAGATCTCCTTTCATAGCTGGGTGTCAAATTTGTTTAATAACATTCCTGTGAAGGGAGTAGATATACCTTATTACTTAATCTTATTTATAAGTTAAATAATGATTTTATATTTATATAGCGTCTTTAACGTATCAGAGCCAATTAATATAACAGAAGTTCCAGAAGAAATTGGCGATAGTGAGAAAGGGCACCAAGAAGGGCAGCTGGAGCAGTCAAATCACTGTCAGGAGACAAGGGTGTCTTTGAGGGAAAGACACCACTTATGGCGAAGGATCGCACAACAATGGGTTTCCTCAACTAGATGTTAATGTCAAGCTTAAATACACAATTCTAATTCTAATAATTGCAGTGTCTTCCTTGTTTAACCTTAATTCCTTCTTGTGTATGTAATGACCTGATGCCAGTGGAATAAAGAATTCCTGCTTCATGATCTTTGGGCCATCCATGTGTTCAAATCTCATGTAATATTCCTGGTGCAGTAGCAAGGATTTCACAGGCATAAAGTCACGGTGGTTGAGGTTGAAAGGTGTCTGGTCAAGGTGAAGCGCAGGGTGGAGAAGTTAACAATATCTACAAGGAAGGCCGAAGCTGCTCTAGTATCACTGGAGACTCAGGCATTGGTGGAAGAAACTGGACCTTTAGGCCAGGCCCAGGCAGTCACTCCTCACATGCATTTGAAGCTGTGGAGGAAAGGCCTGGCACTCCTGGTCAGGTATCCAATTTGTCGATGAGTAGGAAGTTGGACCTTTTCAGGGGAAGATCAGAAAAAGCACTGATCCGGTGGTAGGACTGGTCTGAGGTGACACAACTGATTATGGCATCCAGAAGCCTCACCATGAGTGAGCGAGCAATATTCATGATGAAACATCGGTGTGTGAAAACCATCAGGAACATATGGAGAAGTGGTACAGATGTTCAAAGAAGTGCACAGCAGATCTTTGAGTAACTGGTGAGATTTTTGGGAACAGCAAAAGGCTGACCCAGTTGGAGTAGAGGATATGTTAACGACAAGCTGAAGGGGAAGAACTGGTCTCTGTGTCCCTGATGACAGCATTGTCCTCCTGGATCCCTCCTTCAAATTGATCAGGAATTGGCAGCTGAAGAACACCTAGAGAAAGCAGTAATCTAAGTTTAGAGATAACAAGGTGTAGAGCTGGATGAACACAGCAGGCCAAGCAGCATTAGAGGAGCAGGAAGGCTGATGTTTCGGGCCTAGACCCTTCTTCAGAAATGCGGGAGGGGAAGGGGGTTCTGAATTAAATAGGGAGAAAGGGGGAGGCGGATAGAAGATGGATAGAGGAGAAGATAGGCGGAGAGGAGACTGACAGGTCAAAGAGACGGGGATGGAGCCAGTAAAGGTGAGTGTAGGTGGGGAGGTAGGGAGGAGATAGGTCAGTCCAGGGAGGACAGACATGTCATGGGGACGGGACGGGTTTAGTAGGTAGGAGAAGGGGGTGGGGCTTGAGGTGGGAGGAGGGGATAGGTGGGTGGAAGGGCAGGTTAGGGAGGCGGGGACGAGCTGGGCTGGTTTTGGGATGTGGTAGCGGGAGTGGAGATTTTGAAGCTTGTGTAGTCCACGTTGATACCATTGAGCTGCAGGGTTCCCAAGCGGAATATGAGTTGCTGTTCCTGCAACCTTCAGGTGGCATCGTTGTGGCACTGCAGGAGGCCCAGGATGGACATGTCATCTGAGGAATGGGAGGGGGAGTTGAAATGGTTTGCGACTGGGAGGTGCAGTTGTTTAGTGCGAACCGAGTGTAGGTGCTCCGCAAAGCGGTCCCCAAGCCTCCGCTTGGTTTCCCCGATGTAGAGGAGGCCACAATGGGAACAACAGATGCAGTATACCACATTCGCAGATGTGCAGGTGAACATCTGCTTGATGTGGAAAGTCTTCTTGGGGCCGGATATGGTGGGGCTGGAGGGGAGTGTGGAGCAGACAAGGGAGTCACGGAGAGAGTGGTCCCTCCAGAAAGCAGATAAGGGTGAGGATGGAAAAATGTCTTTGGTGGTGGGGTCGGATTGCAGATAGTGGAAGTGTCGGAGGATGATGCATTCGATCCGGAGGTTGGTAGGGTGGTACGTGAGGACGAGGGGGATTCTGTTTTGGTTGTTATTGCGGGGAGGGGGTGTGAGGGATGAGTTGCGGGAAGTGCAGGAGACACGGTCAAGGGTGCTCTCGACCACTGAGGGGGGAAAGTTGCGGTCCTTGAAAAACGAGGACATCTGAGATGTACGGGAGTGGAATGCCTCATCCTGGGAGCAGATGCGGCAGAGGCGATGGAATTTGGAATAAGGGATGGCATTTTTGCAGAAAGGTGGGTGGGAGGAGATGTATTCTAGGTAGCTGTGGGAGTCGGTGGGCTTGAAATGGATATTGGTTTCTAGGTGGTGGCCAGGGATGGATCCAGGCCCCAAGAAGACTTTCCACATCAAGCAGATGTTCACCTGCACATCTGCGAATGTGGTATACTGCATCCGCTATTCCCATCGTGTCCTCCTCTACATCGAGGAAACCAAGCGGAGGCTTGGGGACCGCTTTGCAGAACACCTACACTCGGTTCGCACTAAACAACTGCACCTCCCAGTTGCGAACTATTTCAACTCCCCCTCCCATTCCTCAGACGACATGTCCATCCTGGGCATCCTGCAATGCCACAACGAGGCCACCCGAAGGTTGCAGGAACAGCCTGGGAACCCTGCAGCTCAATGGTATCAATGTGGACTTCACAAGCTTCAAAATCTCCCCTCCCCCACCACATCCCAAAGCCAGCCCAGCTCGTCCCTGCCTCCCTAACCTGTCCTTCCTCCCACCTATCCCCTCCTCCCACATCAAGCCCCACCCCCTTCTCCTACCTCCTAAACTCATCCTACCCCCTTGACCTGTCCATCCTCCCTGGACTGACCTATCTCCTCCCTAACTCCCCACCTACACTCATCTTTACTGGCTCCATCCCCGCCTCTTTGACTTGTCTGCCTCCTCTCCACCTATCCTCTCCTCTATCCATCTTCTATCCGCCTCCCCCTCTCTCCCTATTTATTTCAGAACCCTCTCCCCCTCCCCCATTTCTGAAGAAGGGTCCAGGCCCGAAACATCAGCCTTCCTGCTCCTCTGATGCTGCTTGGCCTGCTGTGTTCATCCAGCTTTACACCTTGTTATCTCAGGTCCTCCAGCATCGGCAGTTCCTACTATCTCTGAAGTAATCTAGTTTGACTACTTTGGACAATTTTATATTGCATTACATAGTACCTTCCTTTCAATGCTGACTATTGTTTAGCATTTTAAAAGCTTGTGTATGTTCCAAAATGCATTATTCAAAATTCCTAATCTCAGAATAAAAGATGCTAATCAGGGGCCTTTGTACGGAGACAAATTGAGCTACTTACTACAATTGCAAAATCCAGGCCTAGGGTCTTAACAGACAATTAACAAGATCAGTTTGGCTACTGGGCACCTGGGGGTGGATATTTGTACCAAATCCCTATTCCCCCATTCCCCAGCCTGGTTAAGGAAATGACCTGGGGCATTTTGGAGTAAAGACAAAGGTTCACCGGTTTCTGAACAAAGTCCTACACCTACCAGTCTCTGTGCCTGCTGTCTTACATTGTAGCACAGATTCAGTAACAGACAGGCCCGTACCTTTATGACAGTTACATGGCTTCGTGACATGTGACATTCCAGTACAAGCACCTGCCTCACCAGGTGCTCCAGTTTCCTTCCACAGTCCAAACATGTGCAGGTTAGGTGGATTGGCCATGTTAAGTTGCCCGTAATGTCTGGCATGTGTACATTAGGTGGACTAGCCATGGGAAATGTAGGGTTACAGGGAAAGAGTAGGGAGATGGGACTGGGTGGGATGCCATTCAGAGATGCAGTGTGGACTTGTTGGGCTGAATGGCCTGTTTCCACACTGTAGGGATTACATGATTCTATGACAGGATTGATGTCAAAACAGTGTTTCCATTTGTGAGAGAATCAGAACTGCAGATCGTGGTTTAAAAATAAAGTGGTACCCTTTTCAGATAGAGATGCAGGCACCTTTTTTTTTCTCAGAGGATCATGAATCTTTGGCATTCCCTTTCTCAATTGGAAGTGGATGCAGAATCTTTCAATATTTTTAAGGCAGAGCTAGACAGATTCTTGATTACATAAAACATAGAACAGCACAGCACAGTACAGGCACTTCGGCCCACCATGTTGTACTGAACTTTTACCCTAATCGTAAGATCTATCTAACCTCCACCCCTATCTTATACTATCATCCATATGCCTATCTAATAGCCGCTTAAATGCCCCTAATGAGGCCGACTCCACTACCCTCTCCGGCAATGCATTCCACGCCACTGCCACTCTCTGAGTAAAGAACCTACCTCTGACGTCTCCCCTATATCTACCTCCACTCACTTTAAAACTAAGCCCCCTCGTAATAGCTACTTCCATTCTAGGAAAATGTCTCTGGCTGTCTACTCTATCTATACCTCTGATCATTTTGTACACCTCTATCAAGTCACCTCTCATCCTTCGTCGTTCTAAAGAGAAAAGCCCTACCTCTCTCAACCTTTCCTCAGAAGACTTTCCCTCCATTCCAGGCAACATCCTGGTAAGTCTCCTCTGCACCTTTTCCAACGCCTCCACATCTTTCCTGTAATGAGGCAACCAGAACTGGACACACTACTCCAGATGTGGCTGACCCAGGCTTTTGTATAGCTGGAGCATAACTTCACGGCTCTTGAACTCAATCCCTCTATTAATGAAAGCTAACACACCATAAGCCTTCTTAACAACGCTATCCACCTGGGTGGCAGCTTTCAGGGAACTGTGGACATGAACCCCAAGATTCCTCTGCTCCTCCACACCGCCAAGAATCTTTCCGTTAACCCCGTATTCTGCTTTCAAGTTTGTTGTTCCAAAATGAATCACCTCACACTTTTCAGGGTTAAACTCCATCTGCCACTTCTCAGCCCAGCTCTGCATCCTATCAATGTCCCTTTGTAACCTAGAATAGCCCTCTGCACTGTCCACATCGCGACACACCTTCGTATCATCCACGAACTTGCTAATCCACCCTTTCACTCCTTCATCCAAATCATTTACAAAAATCACAAATAGAAGGAGACCCAGAACAGATCCTTATGGTACACCACTTGTAACTGAGCACCATGTTGAATATTTTCCGTCCACTACCACCCTTGGTCTTCTAAGGGTCAGCCAATTCTGAATCCAATCTGCCACATTTCCCACTATCCCATGCCTCCTTACCTTCTGCATGAGCCTACCATGGGGAACCTTATCAAATGCCTTACTTAAATCCATGTATACCACATCCACTGCTCCACCTTCATCCATATGTTTGGTTACCTCTCCAAAGAATTCAGAAAGGTTTGGGAGGCATGAGCTACCCCTCACAAATCCATGCTAACTATCACAAATCAAACTGTGTCTTTCCAAGTGATCATAAATCCTGTCTCTCAGAGCCCTCTCCAATAATTTGCCCACCGCTGACGTAAGACTAACTGGCCTGTAATTTCTGGGGTTATCCCTATTCCCTTTTTTGAACAAGGGAATGGTGTTTGCCTCTCTCCAATCTTGCAGCACTATACCTGTGGACAGTGAGGACAAAAAGATCATCGCCAAAGGCCCTCCGATCTCTTCCCTCATTTCCCATAGGATCCTTGGATAAATCCTATCAGGCCCGGAGGACTTATCTATCTTCAACTTCCTCAAAATTCCTAGCACAACTTCCTTACTAACATCTACCTCCTCTAGCTGACCAGCCTGTTTCACACTGTCCTCCTCTACAACTAGGTCCCTCTGAGTTGTGAATACTGAAGAAAAGCATTCATTAAGGACTTCTCCTATCTCTTTAGGCTCTGTGCACAAATTCACTTTACAATCCTTGATTGGCCCTACCATTTCTCTGGCCATTCTCTTATTCCTCACGTACGTGTAAAAAGGCTTGGAGTTTTCCTTGATCCTATTTGCCAAGGTTTTCTCATGCCCTCTTATAGTTCTCCTAAGCTCTTTCCTCAGCTCCTTCCTGGATAACTTGTATCCCTCTAGAGCCTTTTCCGTTCCTTGTTTACTAAACCTTACATAAGCCTCCTTCTTCCTCTTAACCAGATGTTCGACTTCTCTGAAAGGCTCCCTCACTCGACCGCATCTTCTCTGCCTGCTAGGGACAAACATATCGAGCACACGCAGTATGCATTCCTTAAACAATCTCCACATTTCAATAGTGCTCTTCCCTGACAGTATCTGTTCCCAATTTATGTTACCCAGTTCTTGCCTAACAGAATTATAATTACCCTTCCCCAATTATAAACCTTCCCCTGCTGCATATACCTATCCTTTTCCATGACTATTGTAAAAGTAACAGAGTTATGATCGCTACCGCCAAAATGCTCTCCTACCAACAGGTCTAACACTGGTTCATTGCCAAGCACCAAATCCAAAGTGGCCTCTCCTCGTGTTGGTCTATCTACATACTGTGTCAGGAATCCTTCCTGAACGCACTGGACAAAATCCACTCCATCTAAACTATTACAACTAAAACGTTTCCAATCAATATTTGGAAAGTTGAAGTCACCCATGACTACAACCCTGTGACTTCTGCACCTTTCCAGTATCTGCCTCCCAATCTACTCCTCTACTTCTCTGCAACTATTAGGGGGTCTGTTAAAAAAACCCCAACAAAGTGACTGCTCCTTTCTTGTTCTGGATTACTAAGGGGATGAGTGATTATTGGGTATATACAGGAACGTAGAGTTGAGGTTAAAATCAAATCAGCCATGATCGTATTGAATGGCGGAGTAGGCTTAAAGGGCTGAGTCGCCCACTCTTGTTCCTTGTTCGTGGGTTCCTAACTGCCAAAAGCACGGGTTGAATTCCTGCACTGGCTGAGGTTACCATGCAGGATTCTCACTCTCAACCTCTCTGCCCGCCTAAGGCATGGTAACCCTTAGGTTAAGCCACCACCAGTTGCCTCTCTCTAATGAAACAGTAGCCCTTTGGTTTGATAGAACAATGACAACATTCTTTTTAATTCTTTTTGCAACTGAAAGCTACAGCTGTGACTTATACACAATTGTGAGTGTGTGTTATGAAGTAGTTCCCTGTTGCTTCTGTAATCAACGTGGGGTAGTTTCAAGTGTACCTGGATTGAATTCTGCACAAATGCTGACAGACGTAAATGAGCACTCTGGAGAAATTACATTGTGTTACAGACTCCTTACAGAGAAACTGTGATAAAATGCAAATAAGCTGTTACAGTACTGATGGAATAATCACATCTGCATCAAGGAAATCCAGCTTCACAATATCATACAGCTTTTGATATTTTCAATCAAAGACTGTATAATCTGATGCATTTTAAACCGAAGTAACAATAGTGTTTAAACTCACAACTCATATGAAGTGAGACAAGCTCACTACCTCAGCAGAATTCTAATATCCAATTTGCATAATGTAATTATTCCTAATAGTAAACAAGCCAAAAACATTAATTTTGATCGAGCCAGTTCCTAAAAAAAAAGCCTCTATTTTGCCATCATTTTCTTTGTCTTCCAACCTCAGCTGGTTGAAGATGCTCAACATACTGAGATATAGTTTGGAGGAGCTGGGCCATGCATCAGCTTTGGAAGGAGTGTGAAGCCATAGAAAAACAGGATTGGCATTTAGGAGTGGTGTTCCATCTCCGTTGTTGGTAAGAACTCAATCATTAGGCGGAAGGCACTCTTGGGGTTGCTCTATGTGGCGCAGGTCTTGACCCAACCCAACTTCTTCATGTAGTGATCATCTGAGCCATATTCTGTTTGGTCTGGAAATTGAAAATGGATTGTGTTTGCAGGGACACAGTGTAGACTCACATGGGTAATCCTTGAATTTTGACGGTTGCAGTGTCCAGGTCGCAGTATTTTACCTTCCAGCCAACTGCCACTGACTCCCTAAAACTAGGTTCTGACTTCACACTGGATAGAATCTGAAGAACCAGGCAGCCAACTGGCTCAAGAGAATCACGGTCAATCAGTTCAGCGTAATGTTGTCCAAGGAGATATGTTTCAGTAGCTCATTAGCAACAGGCAAGAAGAGAAGTAAGAATTGGCCAGCTCAGTGAGAATCTGCTGACAGTGACTGTGTGCAGACCTAACAGTGGTGATTACTAATGTCACTGTGAGAATCTGCACACCTTAGTGACAGCCTGCCAACTGCAGTGACAGTCTACGAAGTACATAATGACAGACCACTAACCTTGGCGATAGCCGAAGAATGTCAGCATTTCCAAACACGACTGAATGCTGTACGTCCATGTATGTTCATTGAAGACCGCCACTTCCTGACTTAACTGTCAGTCAGCAACAGTTTCCCATTAATTAAGTAAAATTAATGAAATAAATATACATGTTCAATCTTATGATTTATTTTTAAATTGTAAATGTACTTTTGTTGCAGTGGAATATTTATAATACAGGAATGGGAACCTCAGAAGCAAATAATTGGGAACCTTGCCTTTCAGGACGCTTGGCTGTAAACTATAAATTATTTAGAGTTGTTTCAAAAAAATTAAAATCAGAAAAAAATATATTTTTCTCATTATTTCAACAATTGTCTCAAAACCAATTTTGTCCCCAAGTGGATTTCATGCTTCTGAATTAATTTGTTGAAGTGCCTATGTATCCAATGTACAGTTTAAAAAATTGTACTTGATCATTAATGTATTTAGATTAATCCTGGCAAAGTCTAGAAGTTACACATCAGATTTGTAATTCATCTTGTAATTGGACTGCATGACTGTTAAGGATAGCTTTGGAGCTGTTGGACAAAATACAAATAAAGTAGATGTTAGAAGACAGAATTCATTGCATATTCAGAAGTTGATAGGTCCACTAGATACAATTCCATGAAGTCAATTATGTTGACTCAGTGGTGAGCACAGCTGCTTCACAGTTCCAGGGACCTGGGTTCGATTTCACCATCGGATGACTGATCAGGTGGAGTTTGTACATTCACTTTGTTTCCATGTGGGATTCCTCCCACTGTCCAAAGATGTGCAGGTTAGATGGATCGGGCGTGCAAAATTGCCCATTGCGTCCAGGAATGTGCGGGCCAAGTAGGTTGGCCATGGGAATGCAGCATCACAGGGATTATTCGGGGCGAGTGAGTCTAAATGGGATGTTCTTTGGAGGGTTGGTGTGGACTTGATGGGCTGAATGGCCTGTTTCCGCACTGTAGGGATTTTGTACTTGAAGGAATGAAGGGCTGCTGAGGAGATTTTCTTTCATTAGTTTGGAGTAAGAATGGAAAATAAGTTATGTTGTTGCAAATATTTAAAAAAACATGATCCAATTTTTTTTTAGCTTGGTATTTACAAAAGGACAAAGAAGCATTGAAGTTCCAAAATAGTTTGGAAGCCTTGATTTAAACGCACCAGTACCAAACTAATGTCATATAATCGTCTCTTTAGTTCTAGGGCTTCATAGAGGATTTGGCACAAATGATTAAAACCAGTAAATTGGATGTGATGTAATTTGATTTTCAAAGGTCATTTCATAAGATGGGTAAGAAGATTTCCACTAAAAGTAATGCTTTTAGGATAAGGGACAATGTTGCACATTGTACAGGAAATTCCAACCCAATCTAATCCTTATGTAAGAGACAATGAACATAGGAGATAGGAGCAGATATAGACCATGGCAGCTGTACAGCATGTGGACCTTCCTGCTTTGTATTTTAGTACAATTACTGAAATCGTTTGGCTTCAACATCACTTTCCCAGTCATACTCTAATTCCCTTGATTTTCTGAGAGCCCAAATTCCAGCTGCCATAGCCTTAAATACATAGTATTCAACAATGGGGCATTTACAACCCTCTGGGATAAAGAATTGCCAAGGTTCACTGTCATTTGAATGAAGACGTTTCTCTTTATTTCAGCCCTAAATTATCAGCCTCGTGTCCTGAGACTGTTCCTTTGTGTCCTAGGCTCCCTGGCCAGGAGGAACAACCTCTCAGAGTCCATCCTAGCAAGCTGCTTCAGAATCTTGATCAATTTTCATTCTTCGACATTCCAAAGAACAGTAGCCAAATTAAAGGGCGGCACGGTGGCTCAGTGGTTAGCACTGTTGCCTCACTGCACCCGGGACCTGGTTTCAATTCAGTTCTCTAAATTTACTCATCCTGTCAATAGAGGACTTTCCTCTTATCCCCAAGGAGCAATATAATGAACCAGTACAGTCCTTAAACATGGACAGCAAGACTGTGCTCAGTATTTCATGTATGAATTGTCACAAAGTCTTGCACAAGTATACTCCAAATCCCTTGCATTAAAGGCAAATATGCCATTTGCCTTCCTAATATTTGATAGTTTGTACCTCTGAACACCAATGTTTACAACTTTCATACCTTTTTAAAAGTATTCTGTTTTCCTCTTCCTATTGCCAATGTGGATGATCCCAAGCACACAATATATCATCTGCCACTATTTGCTCATTCACTTAACCAGCTTTTATTTCTTTGTATTGTGCTCACAACCCGCATTCCCACCTAGCCTTCTATCATTAGAAGTTTGGAATTAGAATTAGACTTAGGTTTTATTGTAATGTTTACTCGAGTGCAGGGATACAGGAGTGCAGTGCAAAATTTACAATGTCGCACTTCACAGTGCCATCTTAGGCACAAGATAGCTGGGTACAAGTTCTTAGGTAAGAAGTAGAAAAATGAAGAAAAAAAAGTTCAATGTTATAGTTCTATAGCAGTACAAACTAGTCAATAAAAAATAAAGTTAAAAATCCCAAATTACAGCTTTCCTTCAGTCATGGGTCTGCAGTCGCTCCATGCTGGGCTTTCACCATCAGTGCTCAATATCTGTCTCCCATGCTGGGTTTGATCTCTCAATCCCCATGCCTCTGCAGTAACACCTCACCACCAATCACCATCCTCTCTCTCCCTGTGTTCTCTCTTGTCTACATCACTAATATAGATTGTAAACAGCTGAGGCTTAGATTCGGTTCTTGTGTCTCTCCACACCAGTTGCAGTCTGCCAACTTGACCATGCCCATTTTGGGCATAGAGTGCTTGTTCCACCCCTCGAGACCTACTGCAGTTTGGGCAGGATATTACTTACCTCCAGATCAGAGGCCAGCCTGAAGACTCCAAACTCCAATACCCCCATGGGTCTTCAAAATCCAACTTCCAGCATGACCAGGTTGCCGGATGGCCAGGTACTTCGTGCTGCTTGGCAGCTAAGCAGCTACCACTCTGAGGATGGACCAATCCTTGTCAGTTCGATATCTGTCATCAGTAAGGAAAGCCTCTCTGTCAAATGAATAATGAAGTGCCTTAAGAAATACAGACTATAAAGGAAACAACATGGTTTTATGAGATTGCAGTCCTGCCTGAGAAATCTGGCAGACTTGTTTCAACAGATAAATGGAAAGATTTGCATTTATCTGGTGCCTTGCCATGTATGTCAGGAATATCCCAAATAGGTGTAATTAAATGATTGTTGCTATGTTGGCAAAAGTAGAGTTTGTATCAGAATATCTCAAATAGCAATGAGATGTGTTACCCTCTTGTTGGCTTGTTAATGTACACCTTACACTGAATTGAACTTCCCGCACTCACTCTCATCCTACTCAAGCTCCATAAGCACCAGCTCTGAATGCCCTTGGAGCTGCCCACTCACTCACTCAGCACACCTCTCGATCCATCTCGATGGGACAACTATGTCACTCACTTTGATCTCTTATAATACCTGCCCTTCTTTCGTTCTCATACCAGGAGAAAGCAGCACACAATAGGGCAGAAAGAGTCAAGATGTTGATGAGTTGCTCAACATTCACCTCCTTACCAATAATAACGAGAGAGCCCTGATTCTGATTACCCCAAGGGGTTGACTGACTGTTTCCAGTCCCAGGACTAGAATCGGAGGCTTCCCTTCAGTAACTGTGCCAGGAGCACCCCCCTGGACTGAAGGCTATCCTCCTTGATGGAACTGATACCTGCTTACAACCATGAGAAGCTTCCTAGCTTTATGTCTACGCTAAATGATGAGGCAATACAGCAGTGGATCATCATTGATTCCCTACAGTGTGGAAACAGGCCTTTCATGTGGCAACAAGTCCACACTGACCTTCAGAGCATCCCACCCAGATCCATCCCCCTATAACCCACTTAACCTACACATCCTTGAACTCCATGGGTAATTTAGCATGGCCAATCCACCTAGCCTGCACATCTTTGTGGGAGGAAACTGGAGCATCCGGAGGAAACCCACGCAGACACGGGGAGAATGTGCAAACTCCACACAGACAGTCGCCCGAGGGTGGAATTGAATCCAGGTTCCTGGCGCGGTGAGGCAGTGGTGCTAACCTCTGAGCCACCGTGCCACCCTAATGTGAGCCTAGTAGCTCTGGCTGAATGGGCAAAGGACAAAAGAGCAAGGCAAGGCAGGGAAACTGTGAACTTCCAGGTAGCCTCAGGGTGAGTGAAGTGTCAGAGAGTAAACAATGAGGCTGGCAGTGCGGCCTGGCCCCTGAGCATACGGTGTCCTTGCTGCAGTGTTACAATGAGAATTAGTGAGGAACGGTGCTAACGTGCAGAAATATCTTGTTGGTAGATCAGAGACGTTCCGTGAGGGTTCTTAGAGGCTAGCACAAGCCAGATGCCAATATCGATGGATGTGGGGTCAGTGTGGCTAATGCCCATGGACAGCGCCCTATGATGTTGGTGCCTAGTGTGCAACATGAAGGTCTTTTGGCAAGCTGGAGTCAACAGGTTGTACATGAATGAGGTGAGATTTGTGGTGAATAAGGTCATTAGTAGACAACTTGCCACTGCCTAGTGAGAATCCCATCTCAACATTGGGAACCTAGTTCATAAAACAGCAGTGAGTTTTTCCCAACGTCAAGATAGGCCTCACTGGATTTCTCACTTGTTTCTATTAAGTTTCTCACCAAAGCCCATGATGTTCAGGCCTCTCTGAAATTCGATCCTAACAGAGAGCTCCGCCTATTGGACTGCAAAGGTTTAATGGGATGTTTGTGGAGTGCAGCCGTGAACTGCAATATCTTTACACTGGGTCTGGAATTGATGCCACTTAATAGATTTGAAACAGCCAATTGCTTCCAGCTGCTTATTCTGGGTCATAGTTGGATCCTTAAACATAGATCTTTAGATCCGTTTATGAAATATTCTTCTATCATTGCTTGGCTTTAAAGCAGTAGGGAATTTATTTCCTCCCCCAAATAAATACACAAAATAAAAGTCAGAAAAAATCAGCAAAGCTGGAATATTAGTATTTATAAAATAACACAAAAGCCCATAAAAACTCGGGTTATCAGGAACTTTATTAAAACCATGTATCATCTTGCACACCATCAATCACATTTTTGTAATGTGGAAACATTACTGGAATAGCTGGTCGCTTATATTGTTAGTGGTATAAATCTTTTCAAACATGGAAGTCTTCCTTCCCCAAATGGATGAGATTAGTGATGTGCTGTTATCAGTGGTCTATTTCATTACATTGCAGACAGCACATTACATATAACTGTGGCCTCTCCACTTTGCACGTTTGCTGCACAGTACATATTGTTCGTTGTCTGCAGGCAGCACCAAAAATACTTAATATTACTCATGGGTAGTACCACTTAAAAACTGTCGGATTATTTCAAAGCAGAAGTGAACTGTGGAACAACAGCAGCCAGGTTTTCAAAGGATACACATGATTTTTTTCAAAAATTAACCTATTTTGCTAATCAACCTGTTCAGAGACATTATTACAAGGGAGTAGGTGGGACATGAACCCAGGGCTCTCAGTCCTGATGTAGGGATGCTACCACTGCGCCACTTCCTTATATGTATATAGTGAGACAGAGAAAAAATGATATTGTTGTGAATAGACTTCATAATTACATACGTTATAATAATAATTAAGTTTTATTGTAACATGTGCTCAAGTACAGAGATACAGGAATACAGTGGAAAGTGTATAATGTCGCCATTTCCAGTGCCATCTTGGGTATATAGCACTTAGGTACAAAATCTTGCGTAGAAAAGTAAGGAAATGATGTTAGAAGTTCAACATTAAAGTCCTTCTTAAGTGCTTAGCCATGGTGGCCTCACACTCCCCACAAGGGCTCGATCTCCTCCGCAGTGGGCTTGATCTCCCAAGCTCGACGCCACTGCAAATGTCAGGAGACCTTGGGCTGCCTGCTTTTGCCGTTATCAATGCCGGGGAAACCTCTATCGCTGCTGCGCTGGGCTGTCTCTTCTCCGCCTTGGGCTTAGTCCCTCGTTCTCCTCCACACTCTCTCACTATCCCCTGCGCTGGCTCCATCTTTCCACAGGAAGTAGGTAGATTAAAGTCAGAGGGAAAAAAACGCTGTGAAGGAAGAAAAGGAACAAGATCTGCCAGTGGCTAATCTGGGACAAGATTTGACTCTAGTGGGTCAGGAAAGAAACAGTTGTCAACACAAATTGGAATGACAGACCATATCACTGGTATTTGGAAATCAGTGGCACCTCATTGAGATTTAAACTGATCAGCAAATTACCTGTACATTATATCACTAATCGCAAAAGTATTGTGGTGCAGAAGGAGGCCATTCAGCCCATCATTTCTGCACCACTTCTTCAAATGAGCACATTATTTCTATCCAAACAATCATCTAATACCCTTTTGAATGCCTCCATGACACTTCCAAGCTGTATATTCCATATCATAACTATTCACCGAATGGAAATAGTTTTTCTGACCTCATATTTGCTTTTTTTTGTCAATCACTTTAAATCTGTGTCTTCTCATTCTTGATCCTTCTACATGTGGGAACAATTTTTCCCTATCAACTCTATCCATCCCACTCATGTCAAAAACCTCCATCAGATCTCCTCTTAGCTTTCTTCTCTCCAAGGAGTCCTAACTTCTTCAATCTAGCTTCATCCTTGAAAGTTCTCATCCCTGGAGCACTCTTGTAAATGGTTTCTGCACTCTCCCCTATGTGTTCACATACTTCTTATAATGTGGAGCCCAGAACTATACACAATACTTCAGTTGAGGTCTAACAAGTGTCTTATGCAAGTTCAATATTAGGCCATTGACTCCCATACCTACTTTTAGTACAGCTCTTCACACCCCATGTCCTGTAAGGATTCCATCCCATTCTCCCAGTACCTTTGCCTACGTCGTATCTGTTTGGATGATGTCACCTTCCAACACAGTGCTGCTGACATGGCTTCCTTCTTCTATAACCGTGGTTTCCCGTCCACTGTGATTGACAGGGCCCTCAACCACATCCGACCTATTAACCATGCTCCCGCCCTTGCCCCTCCCCATCACTCACAACAGCATGATCAGGTTCCCCTTGTCCTTACTTTTCATCCCATCAGCCTCCACACTCAAATGATCATTCTCCACCATTTCAGACAACTCCGGCAGAACACCACCATCAAACACATCTTCTCTTCACTCCTCTTTTCTTCGTTTTGCAGGGATCATTCCCTCCGGACACCCTAGTTCATTCATCAAACACTAACACCACGCCCCCTTCCCACGGCACCTTCCCATATAACCACAGAAGGCGCAACACCTGCCCCTTCACCTCCTCCCTGCTCACCATCCAAGGGCCTAAACAGTCTTTCCAGGTGAAGCAGCATTTTACCTGCACGTCCTCCAATCTTGTGTATTGTATTCACTGCAGCCAATGGGGCCTACTCATCATTGGAGAAACCAAATGCAGACTGGATGACAGCTTTGTAGATCACCTCCGTTCTGTGCGCAAGCATGACCCTGGCCTTCCCATAGCTGGTCTTTTTAAAACAGAGCCCTGCTCACATGCCCACACGTCTGTCCTCAGCGTGCTGCAGTGTCCCAGTGAATCACAGTGCAAACTGGAGGAACTACATCTCATCTTCAGACTCGGCACTCTACAACCTTCTGGACGTAATATTGAGTTCAACGCCTTTAAATTGTGAACCAACTCCCATTTCTTCCCTTTCCTTTAGCTTTACTTTCTCACATTCTCTGTCACCGTGTCCTGTCTCCTCTACCCCCCGCCTCAGTGGGACTGTTAGTTCTTTCAAGTCGGGCAGTTAGATACACCATAGTTCTGCCATTGTCACATTCCTATCACTTAATCTGAACTATCAACACCCTTTGTCCCCGCTGCACTCTACACTCCATGCACCCCACCAACTCTTACATAACTGCTGCCCCCTCCACACCACTTCAGCTCTGGCGAAGAGTCAACTAGACTTGAAATTTTAGCTTGCTCTCTCTACATGGATGCTGCCTGACCCCCTGTGATCTCCACCATTTGCTGTTTTCAGTATAGATTCCAGAATCTGCAGTAATTTGTTCTTTCATTATTACCTCCCTGTTCGTGTACTTTGCCCTATTTTGTAAAGTCTTCCAACCAAATTGGAGCACCTCACACTTTCCTGTACTGAACATCATGTACCACCTCTCCAGCAAGGCCACTTTATCCACAATCCGAGCTACAAATTGTGTCAAAAAATTTAGGCCACCAAGTTACTTATGTCCTTTCAGAGCTCTACAGTCCATCTCACAGTTTACACTTCTCCCAAATTTTGTATCATCTGCACACCAATTTCTAGATCGTTAACTTGTATCAGGAAAAGCAATGTTCCCAGTATTGCTCCTTGGGGAATTCCACGACACTTACTTGTTGTCATCTCTCCAGACAGCAGTATGTCCACTTCCAACATTGCCACTCCTTCAGTGGCTTTGCACAATAGAAATGGGGCATATGATGTAGCTGTAGATTTAAGAGATTATTTTGTCCTGGTTTCTTTTAAGAGAGAGATTGAACAGGAGGTGCCAAGCTGGCTGGTTAAGACCACCTGAGTAAACAGTTTAGAAAGCCTTGGTTTTTCTTTTCTTTTTAAAGCCTGCATGGGTGTGGTCAGCTCTCACAGATCAGGATTTCTGGGTTTTAGTCTTTTGGTGGCATCAGAAAATATTGGGGTCTCAACAGAGTTGGAAGCTTCAGTGCATGTCTCCAGGCTGCTGCACTGGCCGAATTTCTCTCGATGTTTTGTTTCCCTCCTGGATTGGAGAACTGCATGTGAGAATCTGTTCCTGAATTCTCCTTTTTTGCCAAAGTGTGTGCTTATGGTATGTTACTATGTTGGAAAAGTTAATTAGTAATAGGTACTGTAATTATTATTCTGTTAAGTTTTCCAAAAGAGTTTTTATTCTAAATTCCTCTTTCTTTGGTTGCATTTTAACTAAAGCATTTAAATAAAGTGTGTTTTACTAAACATCTAGCAGTTTGACCAGTAACATTGCATCCGGAACAGACACTTCACATTTGCCTTTAAAATAAGAAAACGTCAGTGTACAGGCTACCTTCTTAAAATATTTTGAGTGGGTCTGGTCTGGTCCGTAACAGGTGCCAATTGTCTGTCTTCATCCCCCCCAGACTGTGGCAATCCAGGCCAAGATGGTACAGACTGAAGCTGCACTCTTGAAGCTCAGAACCAGTCAAGGTCTTCCACAGTCTCCCGAAGTGACGGTTCGAAACCATTCAGCACTACAGCTACTGAAGAAGCTT
>JAHRHZ010000028.1:806994-895820 GCA_024137785.1 Ginglymostoma cirratum
AAGTGACGGTTCGAAACCATTCAGCACTACAGCTACTGAAGAAGCTTTAGAATAGGCAACAGCTTCATTTTGTGCCTTTTTTATGTGCTGTTGCATATTCTGAAGCTTCTTCAGTAGCTGTAGTGCTGAATGGTTTCGAACCGTCACTTCGGGAGACTGTGGAAGACCTTGACTGGTTCTGAGCTTCAAGAGTGCAGCTTCAGTCTGTACCATCCTGGCCTGGATTGTCACAGTCTGGGGAGGTGATGATAAATAAGTGCAATGGAATTCCCCCAGGAGTCAATATTGGGAATAGGCACAAAATGAATGCACAAGCATGGTTAGTTTAATATTATATGCATTAGTTAGAAGGTTACTTTGAGATGATTCATTTTAAATATGCAATTCCTGACCGTTTTACCATCGTCAAGAAAAGTATCAAATGATGATTGGTGTTACAATTGTTCTGAAGGTGAGTCCCCATTTTGACTTGTCCCCAGTTGGAATCCCCAAAATGATTGTGTTCCCAGGTAAGGGAAGGCGAACTGACTTCCCTTCTAAATCCAACCTCTCTTACATTGTTTACAATTTTAAAATCCATCCTTTATGGATACCTTGCCCCAATCCGAATGTATTTATGTTATCAGAAGAGTCACATTAACCAGGTGTAATTTTTATGCTCAGGACCAGGAATAGAAGTTAAAGCTGGAAGCAAAAGACTCAGAAACAAAAGTGTTACCAACTGAGCCACAGCTGGTATGTCTAGAAATAAAGCAAATACATTTTAACATGCAGTTAGCTTGGGTGACTGGTTTGACATTTCAGAATAATGCCAACAGCATAGATTCAATTCCTGCACCAGCTGAGGTTACCAGGAAGAACTTATCAACCTCTCCCCTCACCTGAGCCAAGGTGACCCATAGGTTAAACCAGCACCGATTTGTCTTTCTCTCTAATGAGAGAGCAGCCCAATGGACCAGAAAGACTATGTTGACTTAATTAAAAACCAATGCGCTAATTGTGTTTCTTTCTGTTAAATTGAACCAGGTCTTATAGGTATTCCTGAAGGAAGGTAAGCCAAAGCTATTTTCCCAGCGTAAACAGGATGTTCATTACTCAAATGATTTGCCGAATGTTAAAATAAGTTCCTTATTTGATTTTTTTTCTCAGCACCATTGTAAAGCATACCCTTCAAACGGCAATTTGATCATCCCTTCACAAAGCTATCTTCCCATTCTCACCAGGGCCAGTTCCAGGATAACCCTGCATACAGAATCTTCCTACTCATTACTTTCCACTACGAACAACAGCGATTCCTGTGCAGAATGTGTTCACAGTCACACTGCGACTGAAGTCAATAAACTGAGTTACTTTGATTTCATTTTGACTGTATTGACAATTTGTTAAATTTCTATGGTTCAGACTTCGTCCCTGAAGATACTGAAAATAGAACTGAGTGTATTTTTTTTAACGGATGGGGGTGAATGAAGAATGACTAATTAACAGATGGAAGTAAACATATATTTTATTGATTAATTTATTATGAATAGATATAAATATATTTTTATCATTCATTTGTAATTGGAAGTGAGCTTAGCTGATGCATTAATTAATGTACATGAATGTAACAAAAACAGAAGTTGCTGGAAAATCTCAGCACGTCTGGCAGCATCTGTGAAGAAAAAAATCAGAGTTAAAGTTTCGCGTCCGGTGACCTTTCCTCAGACTGTTAAATCTGATTTTTTTCTTCAGAGATGCTGCCAGACCTGCTGAGTTTTTCCAGCAACTTCTGATTTTGTTCCTGATTTAAAGCATCTGCGGTTCTTTCGTTTTTTACCATGAATGTAATATTAGTTCACTAATGAGTGAGAAAAACATGGACTGATTTATTAACTGAAATTAATCATTTAGGAATGAAAGTAAATATACAACTGATTTAGGTTCACCAGTGAATGGAGAATACTGCTCTTAGAAGAAAGATTAACTTTAATTGCTATTTTAAAATTGCTATCCAGTTGCTGCAATGTGTCTTTGTGTGAGAAAGCACGGGGTTTACTGTTCTGCCCCCCTCCTCCAGTATGCCAATTCACTCATCGTTACTCCACTGAAACTGATAGAAACTGCAGGGGTTTGCAGAAGTATAGAATAAAGGAGAAATCCAGAAGGTGCAGTCAATGATTCTAGACTCCTCTGTGTGTTGTAATGTAAAGATTTCTACAGACTGCATTCCCCAGCACAGCAATGAGTTGTAACTGAGCTTTTTGAAACATACTAAGTTCAAAATTACAGTTGAACACCTTCCCTGGCTCGGAGAAGCTGATTTTATAATAGTGCAATGCCAAAAATCTCCACAGTTTTGGAAAATATCAGACAGAGTTTTCCCAATCCCTGAATGATATGGGCATATTGGGGAATATTGAATATCATATTGGAGCAGTACAGTGTGTCAGTGCATACCACTGCTGCCTCACAGCACCAGGGACCCAGGTTTGCTTCCAGCCTCACATACTGTCTGTGTGGGGTCTGTGCATTCTCCCTGTTGTCTGCGTGCGTTCCTCCAGGTGTTTCCTCACAGAGTACAAAGATGTGCAGGTTAGGGTGGATCGGCCATGTTAAATTGCCCTGTAATATCCAGAGATGTGCAAGTTAAGGTGGAGGTGGGGTGCATCTGGATGGAATGCTCTTTGGAGGGCTGGTGCAAACAAGATGGGCCGAATATCCTCCATTTGAATTGTAGGGATTCGATGAATCGCAAGTCCTTCTGAAAAATATGGGAAGACTGGAAAAATGACGTTCTGAATGTGGTTAGAAAAAAAAAAGTTCTGTTTCTACCTATGGCTTTAACTATGAGATGAGAATCTCATTGGTGAGAGGTGAGAAACCATTTTGCATGCATTAGGATCTTATTACCGGTAGTTCTCCTATAACGCGATAGTTGCATTCTTGTGTGACCTTGTGCTATGTAAAATCACACTATCGAAAATCACCATAGCAAATTGTGTTAGAGGGAAATTGCTATAGAAAAATCACTATACTTGTACCACAGAAAGCTGGCATTATCCAAATTGCATCCCCTATTCAGCAATCACATTACAGCCAATTTGTGTTAACGAAACATGTGTTATAGCAGAACTCACTGTACTACTTGATCTCACCTCATTTATATGAAGTTTGGTATGTTTCTGTGCGGCAGACAGAAACTTAGACAGGTCCTAACGTAAAAGTGGGTACTTAGGGGCAGCTCCAGCTCACCACCTGATCCTCCAGGCCTTCACCTTGGCTAGAACAGCCCAAAACCCTGGGCATATTTCATGGGTAGCAACCAGCTGCACTGCCATGGAAGTTAGTGCCAGCCTCAGTACATCATGTGACACACCTCCAACTCACTTTTAATAGTTTACTTGTTCAATATTGCATTTTGGAGCTTGTCAACACCTTATTTTGCAATGCTGCTTTGAACACGGGGATAGACTCTCAATTCATGCATCAGGTTGTACCTGTGGGCTATTTACCTGCTTTCTTAGCTCACTTTGCAGAAGCTCTTGGCTTCACAACCTTGCCTTGATGTTTTTGGCACCGACTACGTCATTCATAACTTAGCAGCGCAGAGTAGTCAGTTGAAGGGGCATACGTGTCCCTATATGGCACTGCCTTATGTCAATATCACACCCAGCTCATGAGCCAGCAGCTTTTGCAGCCTACACACTGAATGCGCTTCAACCAAATGGCCATGTTGCAAAGTCTAAGGAGAATAGTCCTCATTCAAGTTGTGGAGGGATCATTATACGTCAGCCAAGATCCAATAGGTCAAGGTCATTGCCTGCAGGGGATTAAATGCAATGCATCAGCTGCTTGGGACATCCAGCATTAGTAATTCCATATCATTGCCAACTGGTGTGTGAGCTAGAGTTAGCCCTGAAATCAGTGTTACCAGTCCAGGATTTATTCCCCACTCGTGCAATCTATCTTTGTAACCGAGGTTCCATACCTCTGGAACCAGACTTGTCAAATAAGAATAAATGATACGTATTGTACTGAGGAAGTGTTGATCAGCCAGTAGTTCGAAAAGATGACACCAGAAGTCTTGCTGAAAGTTTGACAAGCCTGTTCTCACTCAGACCCAGTGGTAGCCAGATGAGCAAGGAACTGTTTGCCCCAAAACATATTTGAAAGCTGTTGAGACATCAATGCATGGTTCATTACACACCAACGTCAGCACTACCCTCCCTTCACCTCAGAGCTCTGAATTGATCCCCTTGATGGAGTTTGAATGAATATTGAGAACTAATTAATTTGCAGAAAGATACAATCGAGCCTAATTTAAAATGCTGCTCTGGGGATATTTTCACACATGAACTGCAACGCATAGTCAGTTTCTCTCGCATTAATTTTACTCCTTCTTACACAATGAGGGATTTCCAGTCTAGTTTTCCTGCCTCCTTCCCTTCTCTCTCAAAGGCATTGATGGAGTTTGAGTTCATAGATGCCATTAGGCCTCCAGTGACTTGTGAATAACTATTGTTTTTATATAATGCTGGATGGTATGGGGAAGGGGTGGAGATTTCATGTGGTGCAGTGGTAGTGTCTCTATGTATGAGCTAGGAGGCCTGGGTTCAAGTTCGACCTGCTCCAGTAGTGCGTTATAACAATTCTGAACAGGTGGATTAGGAAAGCTATTTTAAATACCAGACATTAGTACCTACGATAGCTAACTGAAGTGAATCTCAGTGATGTCTGATTATTTCCCTGACTGATGGCCAATGCACACTTTACAATGGTGGTGGGTCTGATTACAGTGTTGGGGGGGTAACAATAGGAAATAGGGGGAGAGTAGAGTCACTGGATTATGAGAATCCTGAGTGAATCCTGAGCTAGCCCTCTTACCAACCTATAGGTATATGTACAATTTTATTGCCTTGACCAGGTCTTTAGCTCAAAGCACCACACCAGGACTGATCAGAGTTCAAACCTGGGGACCGCTGATCTGCACTGTTCAAACAACTCAAACAACTCAAACATCTATAACGTAACTTCAATATAATAATGCATCTCAACGCACCTCAGAAGAGTGTTAAGATGGAGAGAGATCTAGAGATGAGATAGCAAGAACAGCAGATGCTGGAGTCAGATATAACACAGTGTGGGGCTGGAGAAAAACACAGGCCAGGCAGCACCAGAGGAGCAAGAAAGTGTTTCGGGTCGGGACCCTTCTTCAGAAAATTTTCTCCAGCTCCACACTTTGTTAGATCTAGAGATGATATGGTTTGATATTTTAAGCCATCGAGGGAGCTTACACTTGTTTCATGGAGCGAGTAGTGCATTTTTACTACCAGGGCAAGAACCTGATCAGCTGCGACCCAGTTAGCATCACTGAACCTCATCTGCATCTGAAGGTTGTGGAGTCTGTTCCCATTCCAGTCTAGACTGAGCCGTGCAGCACTTAGGGAATCTCCACACTGTTGGAGGCACCATTGTTTGGACAAGATGTTCAACCCAGGCCTCAGCTGGCCTCTCCGATGGATGCAAAACATCCCACGTATTATTTCCAAGAAGAGCAGAAAAATTTGCCCTCTTGCGTTGGCCAACATTTATCTTTCAACCAACTTCAATAAAACATTGTCTTGACCACACTTCTGCTTGTAGAATCTTGCTTTCTGCAAACTGGCTGCTGTGTTCCCCTCAATACAGAAGTGAATATACTTGAATGTGCTTCTTTGACTGTGAAGCATTTTAGATTATTTGTACTGACTGGCTCTCTCAGCCATTTTAGCAGGCAGTTAAGACTCGATCACTCCAATCCTCATATAACTGTAGACCCACAGCAGACTAGGTGAGTAGAGCTAAAGGATATTTATGAACTTTGTAGGGGTTTTTTTACAACATTGACACCAGCTTCATTGTTGCTATTTCTGAAACTAGCTTTATAATTCCAGATTGAGTGATTGAATTGAAATTCCACCAACAACAATGGTGGGATCTAAAACCATGTCCCCAGAGAAATAGCACAGGCCTCTGTATCACTAACACCACTTCACCACAGTCTGTGGTACTGGGGTAAAGAAAGATAATACTAAATGCATGTCTTTTACTTCTTTAAACTGTGGATGCTAAAGTACAAAAAATGAGCATAAAGAATGGAGTATCATTAAAAACATCATCATATTAATAATGTGCAATATTGTGTGGTTGGATAATGAGTGATTCTGATTAAATAAGCAAGAGATTCCATCAACATCCTCAAGCAAACCAAGCAGTGCCTTTTAAAAAGAAGATAATTCTCAGGAGAAGGGATATCCAATTTGTTACACCTATTACTGTCCACAACCTACAACAGCAACCTATATAAAAAACACAAAATATAAATTCTTATGCGTTTTGTACCCTGGCAGTAAGCATTGATTCAGAATAGCAGAATAGTGATGGGAAATTTGCCTCAGAACCTTGTGTAAATATGATGCCTGTGCCTCAGGGTGACAACAAATAATTTGAAATATTTATTCGGTGTGTGCTCACCACTCTGCAAGGAAAGGTGAGCTGATTTATCCTGAATGCCTGAACCAAAAGAACTAAAATGCCATGTTGACAGTAGTTGTGTTATTATTTGAGTTTGTGCAACTGGATTGTGCTAAATCTTTAGAGGCACCATCTTGACAAACAGGATTGGTACAGAGATAAAAGGTACTGCAGATGCTGGAGAATCCGAGATAACAAGGTGTGGGGCTGGATGAACACAGCAGGCCAAGCAGCATCACAGAATAATTTCGCTTGCTTCCATTCGTGGTTTTCAAACATTCCAACAAAATGGGAACCCCTAACATTTCTATGGTCTTGTTCCCAAAGGCCGTTCTAAGGTACTTCAACACTCTATCTTATTATATTCAGCTGACTTCAACTAAAGAGAGTACATGTTGTGTTCCCTTAGGTGTCAGTTAGCTCAGTTGGCTGGATGGCTGGTTTGTGATGCAGAGTGGATTCCTTTCTCGTGTTGGCTGAGGCTACCTGGAAGTCCCCAAGTTTTCAACCTTGCCCTTTGCCTGAGATGTGGTGACTCTCAGGTTAAAGCTACCACCAATTGTCTCTACTGTGAGAACCGTCTCGGGTCATCTAGGACTGTGGAGACTTTCACTTCACTATCATATGGGACAGCTTATAGGCATTAGCAGGAGAAAGGAAATGTTTGGAAATGGCTTGTTAAGAATTCTTCTGGGTCTGGAGAGAGAATGTGAAGAAAAGATTAAACTTTACAGAAAACCACCAGCTGCCAATGGGAAGAGGAGGGGTCTAGAGTCATGATGATTCGCTGCACACTCTACTAACCCACAATTAAAGGTGACCAGCAATTGTATCAGAGGGTCTCTCACTCACACACACACACACAAACACAAACACAAACACACACACACACACACACACACCACATGCACACTCATACAGACACCCACACACACTCAAGTGTGTGCACACACACACAGACACACACGCACACACACAAGCGCACATATACAGACACACACACACACTCATTCAGACACACAAACACACGAGCGCGCACACACACACACACACACACAAGTGAGCAGGAAGAATAATTGGAGGATGTTAAGAAGGAGGGAGATTTTGGAAAACAGAAGGTTCCAAGTAGACAGCCCGCACCAAGGACACTTACCAACATCTAATTAAAGACACCTTTTTGAGGGATGTTCTCCACCATCAGACAGTGTATTTTTGCCACATGATGAACATCCCATTAGTAATGATCCATCAGGAAGACTGAACTCAATTTCTTCAATTCCTTCCTCACAAAGAAGGTTATGGAAAAGCCATCCACTCCAGCACTATCCAATCAGCATCGTCAGTCTTTACTGAAACTGAACACAATCAATCACTGTCTGACAAATATTTACAAATATTAAAGTACTCCCCCTGGTGCTGACCTTTAAGATTTAGATTTAAGTTATTTTGTCACGTGTTCAAGTCCGGGCTACAAGAGTATAGTGAAAAGTTTACAATGCTGCTACATACACGTCTCCACGATCGAGCTCCCTCCAGAAGGAGGTAGAGAAAGAAAATACTTAAACAATTAAAAGAAAGAAAGAAAAATCGAGAAGGGAAGAAAGAAGAAAGAAAAGCAGTCAGAGTAGATGAACTTCGCTCAGGAGCCCTACTCCATTGTCGCCTTGTGACAGCTATGACTTTCCAAAGCAGGATATGGCCTACACCAGTGCTTCTACAGAGTGCAGTATGACTGGCAGAAGCTGGTGAGGGGAATGGCTGCTGAGATCCTGAAAAAAGCAGTTGTGAGATGTTGGACAGTAATGGCACCTATTCAGCTGCCTCCTTGCTGCTCCTGATCCAGTTACTAAGACATGTGTTTATGAGATTTTACCTCTGCCACTCACTCTGGATATTTCTAGCAGGACTGAGGGCCACCACTGGGAAATAGGGTTCACCTTCTGGGTGATACACTGCCATTTCTACCTCCTTCCCATCAGTGGATACAAGACATCCTCCCACCCTATGTACTGCCTCTACCAAGGCCTCCAGAGTCACCTCTGAGAGCCTGTGCACTTTGTCCACCAGCCATGAGCTGACCCCCAGCAAGCGCTCTCTAGACCGTCAGTGTAGGTGCATACGAAGACGCCACAAATATCTGCCTGGGGTTGTTGTCACTAACCAGCATTTGAACACTATTTAGCAGGTCTTCAATTTAGCACTTTCAGGGATGTTTAAGACATAGTAACCACCAATGAGCCCAGGAATGTGGGATGAAATCAAAGATTTAAACATATTTTATTCATACAGCTCCAATTTATTTTTTGTTTTCTTCCTTTGTCTAAAATAATACCCAGTGTCACCAGCCAGACGACAAGATACATTAACATGCAGCAACAGCATTATTATAAATGCTACTCAATAAAAACAGCGCAGTTCAGAAATAAGATAACAACCAGAAGTTCAACAGTAGATAAGGACAAAATGACATTTATATAAATAAAGGGAAAAGCAAATTTCTTCACACTGAAAGTCTGTAATATGAAAATGTGTGCTTCATTGTTTGATATTTTATGTCTTCAAAGCAAAATTATTCTCAAAGCCTCTTGTCAGATGTCCTAGAAATGACTCCAATCGCTTTATAGGCATTGAAATATTTTTAGCACTAATAACTTCATAAATTCCATCTGCCCTATAAACAACCAGCCATCTCTGCGGACTCCAGTTTGAACACCTTTGCCTTTTAAAATCCACGAAGCCATGATGCAAAATATGTGCGAATGCATCTTTAAACATGATCCTCTGCCCCTCCCTAAATAGTGCACAGTTGCATTTCAGGTTTAATAATGTATCACAGTAACCATTAGTTTCTATAAACCCACAAAAATGCTTCAATATTCATTATTAAATGTATCGACTGAATCCTTAGCCACATGTTGCATGTGACGCTACACTGAGAGGCAATAATCAACATTGTCAGGTGTATTTTAACAAGCTGTGGTCAAAATATTGACGTCATTTTTTAAATTTTGTTTTTAATTTAATACTTTGTGGTGGGCAGGAAGATATCCAGCTTCACAATGCTATTGGTTTTGACATTGTAAAAACCCAGCAACTCATTTAGGACTGAGGTGGCATACTCAACAACTGAGTATCCCCAGCCTCTGGGGGAGATTCCAAATACTCACAACGATCATGCTGAGGATGCTTCTCCTTATTCCAGCCCACCCTTTAATCTGATACTGTGCATAGAATTCTAGTTGCGCTTCTATACGAAGGATGTTGTTAAGCTTGAGAGTGTGCAGAAAAGATAGACACGAATGTCACCGGCACTGGAGGGCTTGAGCTATCGGGAGATGCTAAATAGGCTGGGGCTATTTTCCCTGCAGTGTTGGAGACTGAAAACAGTGACCTAATAAATGTTTATAAAATCATGAGGGGCGTGGATAGGGTGAATAGCGAAGGTCTTTTTCCTAGGGTGGGCGAGTCCAAAACTAGAGGGCATAGGTTTAAAATGAGAGGGGATAGATTTAAAAAGGACCTGAGGGGCAACGTTTTCACACAGAGGGTGGTGCATGTGTGGACTGAGCTGCTAGAGGAAGTAGTGGAGGCTGGTACAATTACAACATTTCAAAGGCATCTGGATATGTAAATGAATAGGAAGCGTTTAGAGGGACATGGGTCAAATTTTGGCAAATTGGACTAGGTCAAATTGGGATGTTTGGTTGGTGCGGACTAGTTGGACCAAAGGGTCTATTTCTGTGCTGTATGGCTCTGTGGCTCCATGACTCTTCAGCTCAGGGAAATAGTCTCTTAATGCTTGCTTTATCAAGTCCCAGAATCTTAACAAAATACTGCAGGTGCTGGAGATCTGAAAGATACACAGAGAACTCTGTAGAAACTCCACAGGTCTGGCAGCATCTGTAGAGAAATAAACAAAGTTACCATTTCCAGTCCAGTATGACTCTTCTTCAGAACTAAAATGTGTTCAAAATGACTTTTTAAAATATTTTTGGCAGAGGAGGACCAAGGGGACAAATGGTATTGAGGCCCAGTGCAAAAGACAGAGGAGTTGTTAATGGTGACGAAAGAGACAAAGAGATGTGAAGTGAATGTAAGTTAATGTGTGAAGGGGGGAGAATGGGTCCTCTCCAATCAGAAGAAAAGTAAATGAGAAGCAAACATAACAAAACTGTGGGGTGTTGGGGGTGAACAATGTAAGATAAATGGTGAACAGACATCATGGAGTCAGTTTCTGAAGTTGTGGAGTTCAGTATTGAGACTTTGAATCTATAAAGTGTCTAAGCAGGAAATTAGGAGACCCACTCATTCTCTTTCATGCATTAATTTATACCCATTTCACATCTCTTTTCCTCTTTCATCACCATTAACAATCCTTTGCCCTTTTCTTTTTGCCTCTACATCATCTGCCCCCTTTCTCCTCCCCTGCCTCTGTCTATCAAGAAAACACATTTTCCAACACTTTTCAGTTCTGAACTAGAGTCTTACTGGAGTCAAAACATTAACATTGTATCTCCACAGATGTCACCGGAACTGCTGAGTTTCTCCAGCATGCTCTGTGATTGTATTCTCTGAATGTTAAATGCGCTAATGACTTGTGTTACATTGAGGTAACAAGGTGTAGAGCTGGATGAACACAGCAGGCCAAGCAGCATCAGGTGAGCAGGAAGGCTGACGTTTCGGGCCTAGACCCTTCTTTGTGGTTTATCAGATTATTACATTTTGGGATTCTAGCTTGGCATTTAGGGTTACCGAAGGGTGATAATGAGACCATTTAATAAACCTGGATGGTGTGCTTGCTATAGATCGAGGAAGACTGGCATCGTTTTACTGAGAAGGTGATGTAAAATTTTTAAACTTGGAATCAATAGTGACAGGCTTTGAGTTTAGAATGAGGCAGCTCTATATCTCCAAAAATCCCATAAAGCAGTTATAGACTTTGGATGGTAAACAGCTCTGCTGTAATCTATCCTGTTGCTTTCAAACTGAAAGAGGATTGGGATCAAATATAGCTGATTAACATTTCTACCTGGACACACATTAGCTGTGTTTCTTGTTGCCTTGGATAGGAGGGCAGAGAAGGGCATTTCTGAGATTTGAGGATCTGTAAGGTTAACAGAGAGAAACTGCTGCTTGACCTTTTGAGCTATCTTTGCCAGAATGGAAGGAAGATAGTCTCTAGTCAAGGACTCCCAGATACTTGACTGGGGAAAAAACATCGCTGCTGCTGGTCGGTTTACAGAGCTGTCAAGAACTGAAGGAAGCACCTAAAATGAAACTCAAAGTCATGATTCAATGGGAGAAAGACAAAGGGAACCTTTGGAAGCCTAAAGCAATTGTGGACTGTTAGCTCAAAGGAATATGTTTCTCTCTGTATTTTAAAATATAGTTGGCAACAAACTGAAACTAGTGTTTTGTCAATAGTGCTCTTAAATATTTATTACAGTAACATTTTTAAAATGTGGGATCTTGCTGTGTCAGCTAGTAACTAAAATTTTGATTGTTTTTTAAAGTTATTGATCTCTATGGAGAGTGTCATTGTCTTAAACCCCAGTTTCTCCTCATAGGGCATTTCCTTCATTCATCATTTTTTGTTTCCTTAGTGTATTCAGTAAATGGTCTGACATGATACTTGACAGACTGAAGTGTGGCTTTGGGAAGGCGCAAAGGAGCTTGATGATCAAAAGCAAGTGCCAACTAAAGCTTGCAGTTTACTCTTGTGTATAAATTACTTAACAAAAGCTTATGTAGGTTTCAAGGCACACAGAACCACTGGAGTGCAAGGGCAGAAATTATCTTAAAGATCTAAAATACAATTTTAAGATTTCTACATGTCATTGATGATCAATTCCCTATGTTCCGAAGGGAAATGTATATAAATGACACATCTTAAAAAGACAAGCTTGAGTCCAATGTTAGCTCTGCAAGAGTGAATAAGTTTCGCGGGATCTGTCGACTATTATTTCACAATATCATAAAAACACTTCAAAAGGAACTCCTTGCACATTAACACTGCACCGTAGAAGCAGACCATTGTCCAGCTGTAATAAAACCAGATCAATTTTCATTTATTTAATACCTTTCATTATCTTAAGAAGTCCCAAAATTATTTACTGCCATTGAATTACTTTTGATGTTATTGTTATAATGTAGGAAACATGGTCACCAAATTCCACAGAACAAGGTCCAATAAACAGCAAAGTGATAAATGCATGCAAAGCTCCAATGACCTGAATTATTGTATCTTATATCAGATATTTCAGGGCAGTAGGCACCAAGCTGCGTCAGTTTACCCTTTTTGTCTGTCGTATACTGATTTACGTGCCATATTATCTCAAGTGACTGCATTTATCAGGTGAAACTGACAGGTGCGTTCCTCCACAGAGTCAAATCCCAGAATTACTCTCATTACTTAACCAAACATCAATTATGAGCTGATCATTAATGTGCCACAAAAATTGTTTATGCATGAATTGTGTGCCCTGCATTGACAAATATGCATCAGCGTCTCATGTTAGTGTAAGTAGCTCTTCTAGTATGATACATTTTAAGAATAAAATCATTCAGCACTGAAGACTACCCTTAATCTCATCAAGGCCATGTTGGCTGCTTGAAAATGTGTCCAATTAGATTGTCCCACAATGTGATCTTTCCTCTTAGCCCTGCATTTCTTTTCCACTTTCATAAATATAAATATTTTCTCTTTGAAAATACATAATTGTTCATCAGCATCTGAGAGCAGAAAGGAAGGTGACATTTTATTGGAAATAGCATAGGCGAGGTCAAGGAGCCCACTATAACAGTGATCAAACAGGGCAGAGGGGAAGCGACCAGTCACAACAACAGAGAGGCTTAGTTGATATATAAAGAGGAAAGCATGTGCTTAATGGCCGGAAAAGTAATTTTAAATTGTTCGGAAGAGGTGACAAGTGTTGGATAATTTGCAACGATCATCGGTTAGGACTGTGAAAAAGATTTAAAGAGTATTAGAATTAGAGCTGTAGAATTGAAGAGGATAGAGTGTGATGCGAATGTGAAATATGGGAAGCATCATGATGGGCCTGTCAGCAATTTACCAAATCTCCCAGCGACACAGTAAATATGAGTGAGCGCTGCCATTCAAATTGGATCTCACACAGGCTGTTCAAAACATGATCATTGAGACAGAGACTTTTAACCCTTCAACATTCAATGGTTAGTGATCCAATCCAAGTAAAAAAAAACTTTCTTTTATTTACCCAGTCCATGATTCCTTTGCTTATAAATTAGACTATTTTCATGAAAAAAAATTAACAAAAATAATTTGACGCTGAGCCCACGTGGTTTGGCAGAACTGCTTTGTTTTAAGGAAACTGAGCAATTGCTATCCTTTCCATACTAACATGATACTTTGTCAGGTTAGTTTGAGGGAACATCAGACGTTGTGAAGACTGCCACTCATTTATAATCGTTATTTCTTTTAACAGCATGACAAAAAGATGGAAACTTTAAGATGCGTTTGCCGTTGGGATTACACAGGAGATTTTGGCCTCAGCACCACCGAAGGATTTACAATGGGTGAAAGCAGACTTCACACAAAGCAGTTCCACTGAATCAGGTTCACAAAGAAGTCCTGTCTGTGCTGCTTTGGCCAATGCTGCTGTTCTGTAGGATGCTGAAGGTACTGTTCCACCTGAAGAAAGTCCTCATAGTCACACTCAGCACAAAGCTCTGGCTCTTACAGATCCCCATCGTCCATCCCATAGCCTCAGCGCATCCTCCAAATGTCTGGAGCAGGGTATCCAAGGATTCAGCAGTGCCCAGTGTCCATATGGTACTGGAACAAACACTCAGACATGACTGGCTGGGAAATCTGATGCAGAGAAGACATTCAGTGATCCTCGCTTGTCTCTCAATGGAAAAGCTGTTGCATTGCAGAGATTCTGGACGGATCACACAGTACTCTGACCTCCACCTCTAGAGAGAAGATAGTTCCACTGCGCCTTTCTCAAGTGCATGGCATTTCATGGGAGACAAGTGACTGTGGCTCTCCTGGATTTTCGTTGCATCATGAGAACGCCTATAGCTGTAAACTCCACATTAGGATGTAGCTCCACTAAAAGTTGTTGCTGCTCCTGGGCTTCCAGAAACACGTGCTTCTCATCAAATGTGGAGCGGTTCTTAGTTTGGCAGCTACAGAGACGTCCACTGGGAATGGTTTCAGCAATCCTACGTGGGCAAACTCACAAACGAGGCAGCTCCTCAGTAACAAGATACACAGCAGTGACAACTCTATCTCCTATTCAATGCCATCTCCTACTCTACTACCGCTGTTTGGAAGCCTAGAGGCAACTGCCAGTAATGATTTCTACACCTTGTTGCTTCACCCAGGCTAATCCCACATCAAGGTTTTCTGTGCCAATATCCTTTTATACTATTGCACTGATTTCATCTCTTATTAACAATGCCACCTAAAGCTCCTTTTCCAACTTGCCAGTTCTTCTTAAAGATTGAGTATTGGAAATTCAGTTCCCAGACTTGATCACCCCGCAGTCACACCTCGGTACTCTCAATAATGTCATACCCCTGTATGGATGTTGAATTCCCCGGGATATTAGGAAGTCTATAATTCCCTATTGCTTTCTCCACGGCAATATCTCAGCCATTCAGAGGCGACTTGCCAACCAATCTGTGCCCTATATACCTGCAGCATGATATGCTGTGATTTTTTCTATAAGTTGTGCTTGTCCTGATGAGAGCAATATCGAAAACATTTGACAATGAATCTCTCATTTCAACAACATACAACTTTGTCAAAACACTTAACAGAAAGCAGAGTTATAAAATCGAATTGGTGAACATAAAATTAGTATTTGGGCTAATTCACACTCCGGAATGTGTTAATAAAGTTACATTTCTCCTGTGATGTCTATGGTCATCTCTGTATTTAACTGAAGCCAGGAATAATTCCAACTGAAAAGGTATTGCTTCTCATGGTATAATTTTCTTTGTTTATGAAATGCGGTTTTCTCCCTATTCCCAATTTTATCAGTGGTTCATGACACTCCAATCAGACTTGGTGGAGAAATTTATTTTTTACAGCAAAGTAAACAAAGGTCATTGCAAGAGATAAGGTTTGTGAAGCATTTACATCATAGCTACCACACTTCATATAATGCCCCCTTCATCCTGATTAGGAGTTTGTTATACATAGCAGAAGGAGTATCTAGTTATTGCAAGAAAAGTTGCAGTTTGCAACCACTCACTGGCATAAAAACCAGAAAACCAAGTAAAAAGCCAAGATTATAGTGTCCAGTCCAGTCATAAACTCCACAGCCCTTTCCATCAGTTCCATTCAATTCCCAGGACACTACGTCAAAGTGAACAAGAATCTTCACTATACCTACTCAACACTGAGATGACCGTCAGACAACTTATCCTTTCTATCACAAAGACTTCCATCCTAATTGTGTGGTCTACCTCAATCCACTGGCAACTTAAACTCTCATTCATGCTCCCCCTTAGCCTCCAACTTTGAGTATTCCAGTATTGTCTAATTGGCTTTCCATTGTTCACAAGATGGGAATTTTTATCCTACCGTGCAGCCTGTCACACTCGTCCATCACTTCTATTCATGCTAAATGATATGTTCTCCCATTCCCCTCAATATCACAATGGCAAATTTATCACAGAGTCCCGACAGTGTAGAAGCAGGCCATTCAGCCCATTGAGTCCACACTGACTCTCTGAAGAACATCCCACCCAGACCTACACCATCCCAGCGTTTCTCATGGCTAATCCACCTAACCTACACATTCCTGGACACTATGGGCAATTTAGCATGGCCAATCCACTTAACTTGCACATTTTGGACTACGGAAGTGAACCAGGGCACATGGAGGAAACCCACGCAGACACAGGGAGAATGTACAACCTCCACGTAGACAGTTGCCTGAGGCTGGAATCAAACCTGGGTCCCTGGTGCCATGAGGTATCAGTGCTAACCACAGAGCCACGGTGTCTCCAATTTACATCCTGATGGCTAAATCTTTCATAGCCAGAAAATCTATCACTCAACTCCAACCACCTCTGTAACTGATAACATTCTCAGAATTCAACATGCCATAACCTACCCCCACACCCACCTCCCACACGCCAAACATGATTCTGGCCTCTTGTGCATTTTCCCCTTCCATTAGCCCCTCCAATAATGACTATGCCTTTGACTGCTTTGGGAGTCCCACTCTGGTATTCCCTTCCTAATCACCTCTGACACCTCTCCATCTTGCTCTTCTTAAAACCCAACTCTTACACCAGTATCTCCCTCACTGGTTCAGCATCCTGCGTTGTTATATTGCACTTCCCAGCAACACTGCGAACCTTTCTCCTAATCAAAAGATGCCACGTAAAACGCATGTTGCTGTCATGGTACAAAGGAAAGGTAGTAGATTGTACAGGAGCACATATAAAGTGCAAATTAATTGTGATCAGAAAGGTTAGCCCACTCAGTGGGCAATTCTGCCCTCTAGTGGCATAGTGGCTAAAACGGACCATTCCAACCTCATGGAGCTGTGATCCAACACTTCTGCGTGCGATCACTCAAGAACTGAGAGCTAAGTCTTTGTTGACACCTCCCTGAAATAGACGAGAAAATGCACTTTGCACTGAACACCCTGAAAACTGAAATCGTCCTTGTAACCAGCTCTCACAGCAAACAACCTTCACCAATTGAGTCAGGTCAATAAAATCCTGGAAAACATGGACCAATTTCTGCCTGTTTGGTATCTCCGCTCAGTGAAGGCAGATGTAGATGACAAAATTCATCATTGTCTCCAGAGTGCCTCTTCAGCTTTCAGGCAACTGAGGTAAGAGTATTTGAAGGGCAGAAATTACTGCTAAATTTCAGTGAAATTGGGAATTTGGAGAAGATCTGCGTGGTGGTGCCAAATGGTGTCTGTTTGCAAGATAATAACAGTTACACTCACTGTTCCAGAATTTTAACAACACACACCAGAACTGCAGCAGATATTAAATTGAGCCTCTGGAAAAGAGGCCTGATGACGTGACCCAAAGACTTGCAAAATCAGGAACTGTTTCAGTTCACAGTGTTTGATAGTTCAGCTTTCTGTGCTGCGATTATAGATTTCTTTTTACTGAGATAAACTTCTGCAAACAATAAAGATTCAAGCCAGGACATATTTATTTCTCAATTTCAGTCATAGAGCCCCATGCCATAGAAGTCATTGTAGACAATACTGTACGTGTCTTTGTGATGGAAGCCTAACAGGAACAAAGTAAGGAAAGATCAAATATAATGGAAAGAAGTAGCACTAAAGAAGTTCTGACACATTTTATTGCAGTGTTATATAAGATAGATTTTATGAACGGTTATGCATTAAACTGCCTCCTTTAACTCAAGACAAAATGGAGTTGTCTGGAGAGAAGGAAGTGCCTTTCTATGTGGAGGCAAATCCATGTGATTTTGTACTTTATCTATCCAGAGACAAGTCTGCGTGGCTTTCTTATTATGGAGGCAGAAACCCAATGCAAACTTATTGAAAGTAAGATGCAAATTTTAACACCCCGAGAGAAAGGAGCAGAAAGTTGGTCTTCCTGCGCACATACTCACAGTTTTCAGAATCAGTTGGACAGAGAGATATGGCCAGGAAGACCCACAACAAGGGCTGTTTTGTCAAACATGAGAAAAGAACAGTTTTTGAGATAACCATCAAGTCACGTTTTGCTGAGGATAAATCCTCTGTTTGAGGAAGTTAAATTTATGGAGATTAAAAGACTAAGCAGTCTTGATGAAAGGCAGTCCATTCAATTATGCTCACAAAGGTGAGGGAAGAAATTTTATCTAAAAGGATTCGAGGCAGGAATAAGAGACCCTGTTAAAGCTGGGAGAAACCTGATATAATCTTTAAATATGGTGTGGGGTTTACAATTGTATTAAGAAGTTAATGATGAATATCTTTTCTGTAATCCAGCATATTACTTCCCTGTAAGGTAATGCTTACTCAATGTTAATTTTGGTGTGTTTGTTACAGTAAATGTCTTAAAATATGAAACCTTGTCATATATTTCTTTGTGTTGATCAATGGGAAATTCATAACTTTTTAAAAATTATTGACCACCGCACGGACTGTAACAAACTAGACGCTAATCATGCAATGTCAGAGGGTGTTTAAAGGAGATGCTGGGATTAGTCAGGATTTAAATGAACATTTAATTTTGCTGTATTCAGTAGAAGTCCATATTGCTGTGTTCAATTCTGAGATGGTTCTGAAGAGAGAAGACCTGTCTGCAACAGTTAACAAAGATTCATTTGAAAGCAGTGACAGAGGAGTGAGGAGTAGCCTTAAAAATAGGGGCTAAAAAGGCAAAACAGTGTTGAAGCATTTGCTCAACATTTGAACCTCGAGGAGGAAATAGTAATCCCAACAATACTCCAGGTGAGTTAGCTAGGATTCAATTACGAATCAGACATATCAAATTAGAAAGAGACGGTGAAAGACTAACATTTAAATTCAAAACAAGGAATGTAAAATCAAACCGAATTGAGAAAGGAGGAAAAGGAAAAATAAATATCAGAAATGGAACTCCAAAGAGAAAAAGGAACAGAAATAAGAATAAAAAACTTGAACTTTTAATTCCAAAGAGGAAGCTTTAGAAAAACAAAGGGGAGAATACAAAGGAAACCTTGAACTGTAGAAGGAAAAGGAAGCGAGAAAAATAATCTGGACACAGAAAGGCTCTGATTACATGTCAGGGAATGCAGGAGAGGAAGGGAGGAAGAAATGTAAATGCATTTTGTACCATTTTAGAAGTTGCTATGAATCTGCAATGGCCACAAGAAGGTTGGAAGGTAGTGTTTTCAAGGACAAGGCTTTAGAAATATTCTTGTCTCTTTCAAAGTTACAGTCTGGCGATTATGAAACATTGAGAGCTGCTGTTCTCAATACCTAAGACTGAGTGTCTGAGGCTTACAGGCAGAATGTAGATATTAAAGGATGAGACTATTGTGGAATTTGCTAAGAAAGTAGAATAGTGCAGATCCGTGAAGATTAAACAGGATTTTGAAAGCCTTAGAGAAGTAATGTTAATGGAAGAATTTAACTGTGTCCTTTTAGAACTAAGAGAGGACAAGGAAAGCCATAAAGCATTGAAGATAAGAAAAGCTACAATAACTCCTGGTGATTACGGATTGTCTCCGAAGCATATGTGTAGCAGTAAACCTTTATTTGGGACCTCGCAGAGAAATTGGTTTGATACTGAACTGAATTCTGGTCACGGAGGAAGGTAGCAAAAATGAAAAGGCAGATAGTCTTCAGTGTTGGGGTGAAGGGACTAATGTGTTAATTCTGTCATAAGAGCATGCTGTATGTGGTAATCGCTCTGAAAGGGTTTATATTGAAGTTACATTAACTCCACTTAACCTGATAATAACTCAGTCTCTGAATGGACAAAATCAGTTAGTCCTGCATAATGTCTTGATGAAGAGAGATATGACATGCCTGACTCCTACTTGTTGTTATTCTGCAGAACTAGTTAATGTTAGTTGTAACTGTTGCATGCAATAAGCTGTATCCTGCTTTGTAAGGTAAATGCCTTTTCTGGCTAAAATTCTTTAGTGGTATATCCTCTATCCCTGATAACTAGACTCTTAGATTTAGCATTGAAAGTTAATCTGAATGCAAACATGGTGTAGTGGCAGTGTCCCTACCTCTGACCCCTAAGACCTCAGTTCAAGTCCTTCCTGCTCCAGAATAACGTATCCGAATAGGTTGTTTGGGAAATGTCTAGAAAGTTGATCTGGTAACCTTACCATTTTATATAGTGTCCCACTAAAAGTTGTTTCACTTGTTCACTGTTTATTTTGAAAGAGCAGCAAGAAGGGCTAGAGTCAATGAATTCCCCCATCACAGAGAGCGGTTGTTGGCCAGAGCTCAATACAATTAAGAGGTATGTAAAAGTGGACTATACAAAATGAAAGTATAATCTTTCAAGGATTGCATAATTGTTCTTCAGAAACTGCTTTATGGTGTACAAAAGCTTATCACGAAACAAAAAGTATTGTCTGTTGGAGCATTGAAAATTATGCAAGTTCACCGTTTAAAGGTGAAGCGATCCTATTTTGTCCAGTGAATATGAATAGTCTGATATGTTTTTACACATACAAAGATAGCCCTGTCCTTGAGAGGGGCAAGTGACATAAACCTGTCTCCACAAAGATTGCTGAACAAAAATGTGTTGGCATGGGTTATTGATGAGGATTGCTTAATCAATCTATTATGTAATGTTCACAGCCAAAGAAATGCTTTTGAATCCAGTGTTTGTGTTATGGGCCAGACCAAAGCCCCTTCAGATATAGCAAGGAGATAGTTTAGACTGTAAATTTGATCTTATTGAAACGCAAGTGTAAGGAGCTGTGTTCCAGATGTGATTCCATTGGTTACGCTACTCACCTTTAAGCAAAACACACTTTATTTCTACCCAATGGTTAAAATACAAACAAAAGAACGAAGAATTGGAACAACAACTCTATCAGATAACAACAGAATAATAGGTTATTCAACTACTGAACAGCAACAATATAGTAACATCCCATAAACACACCCTTGGCAAAGGCAGATTCAATAAAATACTTTATTTTGCATGCAGTGTTCCTCCAGTCTAGGAGGAAATTCTGGCAGAGAGAACTCCAACTTTTACAGTAACAGAGAGAAAGACGGCTTCTACATCCAGCTTCAAGACCCCAGCAACTACGGAAAACTAAAACTAAAAACCTAGTTCTGTGGGAGCTTGGCTCCATCCCTTTATACTGCTTCTTTTGTTCCAACTTTAAAAAAAAACCCAAGGCCTCACAAGCTATTTACTTTATTGGCTTTGAAGCGGACTGGTCGTCGCCTCTGTCTCAAACTCTCTTCATAAAAAAAAAATCAGGACAAAATACATCTACAATTGATGTGAGCTCGGCAGATGCTACAGTCAATTAGTCACAGTAAGCTCCTGTAAGCGTAGCTAACAGGCCATATGATTTATTCTATTTTACGAATGTTGGTTGAGAGATAAAGATTGGCCATGAGACTAGGAGAACTCAATACTGTTCGTTGGATACATCAGATGCTGAGGGAGCTTTTACCTTCTCCAGGGAAGGTACATTGCTCATTGGTTTAATGTTTCATCATAAAGCTAACCATCTTTGTAAGTGCAGAACAGTGAATGTGTGCAGAAATGAGAAGCACATTCACCTTCTCTTGTCTCTTGATGTTAACAAGCTTGTTTATCTAATCTCAAACTGGTACAAAGGATCACACAGTAACTGGATTGTCACCAGAGATCACCATCCTTTGCGAAACATTTGTAGCTTTCCTTTAGGTTGGTCTTCAGTCTTTTAAACGAGACCCATCTCTTCCATTGAATTTGTTGCAACAGGCTACCTAAGTTTTGCGCAACATGAACTTTTAATCTACTTCTTTTGTAATTGCTAAATTTCTCTGTTGTAGCATAAATGGTTCTTTAAGGGCTACTTCTTTATGTGGATTTTATGCCCCTCCCCAGGCTAATGTTTCCATTGTCTGGAATCTGTTTGTGTTGGTAGACAAATCACAGACTGGAAGATTCCAAATAGACTGGCATAAAACTACAGATAACACTATTAAAACCACGGTTACTGAAATAACTGCACAGAGGCTGGTATCCCATCACCAAGTCACCCTTTATTTACATATGAACAGTCCTTGACTTTAGTACTGCCTCATTCAGAGTTAGGTACTAGAGTGTCAGTATCTCTGACATTCACCCTTTTTATCTGTCAGCCAGGGCTCCCTCATTAGACCAGATTAACAGCCCCAATCAAGGAACTCACATTCTATGAGTTCACCTGGCTGACCTTGTTACAATCATTGTGGTTAGCAGAACCTAATTTGTGCAGAAATCCATAAATCTGGGCTGTGTCTTTCTGATAATACAAGGAACCAAAAGCAGTCAACCAGAAAATTTGATTTTACAATATCACATCATCTTTGGTTCAGTGATGCATCAGTTTATAGCTCTTCCCCTCCTCCATCCTCTTGACTTTATGTTTTATTTAAACTTTATCGTCCATTTTGTTCATTTCCTCCTTGCTGTTCTCATTAGTTTTCTTTTATGTGCAGAGTCCTGCCCATAAATGATTGTTTAGTGTTTTTCTGTCAATGCCGTGGGTGATTTAACATGATTATCCTTGGGGCATATTATAAATGAGTCTGAAACAAGACCGTCAGGGCAGAGTCAGGATTCAGATCTGATTAGATTGCATTTTTATTGTTGCTCTAAAAAAACATTGTACAATTTTATTTCCATGTAAGTTCATGACTGGAGTGGACGGGACAGCTGTCTTAAAGTAGCATTGATCCATCATTGAGGGTTTTCTGAAAGTTCCACTTCATGGACAAGCAGATGAAACACTGCTGAGTCTTGGTTACCATAGCAATGGTGTCAAAGCAGGTACAGATAGTTTTAAAATGTTGGCAGTGCCAAACGTAGTTCATTTCATCCTTTGTGTTGTTAAACTGTCTGAAAGAGTTTATATTTGTCCCCCACCACCCCTTCCCCAGCTCTACTCTTCCTGTTCAAGTTTGAAATGCCCCCTGCTGGAATCAAAGTATTAAAGTAAGTAATAGAGTCTGAACAGGAGTCAAGGAATTGGCTGGGAATGGAATCAAGATGCTATCCGTGACCTTGCCAGCATTGCAGGGAGAAAAAGGAGAACAACATTTACCTGCGCTGTGTCAGATCGTTACTCAGGGACCACAGGAGGCTGACATGTGCATGAACGATCACGGAGGACAGGATCAAGCTACTGTTTTGCCATGCCCACTATCACGGCCCTTACTGCATGACCCTGTGAAACTGATCCCTGAACAGCTGTGGGCTGGTCAATGTGCACAGTTTCCTCAAGTGCTGCCTGTCACACCCATTGTGAATGATTAGACAAAGCTGCTTTATCACCGCTCACCAATTTCTCCTTAGGTGTTCCAACAAATCCCATGTTATTGCAGGTGGAAGCGGGGTGCTGGAGGGCAGTCAGGGTGTGAACAATAACCACTTTGCAAAAGGCCATTGGAACAGCATCTCAGCTGCGGTCAGCGCCAGTATTGCGTGATTGCATTATGAGAAATCAAGAAGCCTGGACTAGAAATTAAGACAATACAAACAGTAGCAGAAGTAGACTATCCATCACATCAAGCCTACTCTGCTATTCTGCCATGACCGATCTTTGGCTTCAACCCTTATTTTCCCAGCCGCTCCCACTCCCCTCATGAAGAGTGAAGGGTTAAGTATACCGTTACTGGAATAATAGCTATTGTGCATAAGCAGCTATGTCATGATAACATTGGATCACATGGACCTGGGACCCGAGTGTGTCAGTTTCCAAAGCTGTCCTTTCTTATCACCTTTTGTGTATTATGTATATACTAAATGAATGTTGTTGAAATTCATTGACAAGGATGTGGACTGTCATCTATAACAAGCCAGACCTCCTCATACAACACTTTGATTTCTTCAGGGAGAAAAAAAAGTCCATCTTAACCTTAAATATGTTCAACAAAAGAGCATCAACAGCCCTCTGGGGTCGAGAAATCCCAAGACTCGCCCTTCCTATAGGTTTGTGAGACCCAATTTGTGTAGGAATCTATAAATCATGATTATTGTTTTCTGATAACAAAGGGACTAAATCCATTAGGCCATAAGATATAACAGCTGAATTAGACAATTTAGCCCATCGAGTGTGCTCTACCATTTGTTTGGAAAATCGAACAGCACAGCACAGGAACAGGCCCTTCTGCCCACAATGTTATGGTTGATATGTTTCTCAACCCCATTCTCCTGCCCTCTCCCCGTAACCTTTGATCCCTTTACCAATCAAATTCCTATCTTTATCTTAAATACTCTCAATGATTTAGCAATGAGTTCCACAGATTCATCATCCTCTGGTTGAAGAAATTCCTCCTTATTTCAGTTCTGAAGACAACTAGAAAACTCTGACTTAACATCATTTCATCATCTTTAATTGAGTGCTGTGCCAATTTCCCACTCCAACTCTACCCTCTCTTTGACTTTATAAATCTTATTTTACCTTGTTCCTCCTTTTTGCCCATTCCTTCTTTGTTGCTCTTATTATTTTTCTCTCATGTGTAAAGTTCTGACCCATAAATTACTGTTTAGTATGTCCCTGTAGCTATCATAAGCAGTTGAATAAGCTTTTCACATCAACATCATTAGTACAGAAATTCTTCATCATGATCCTAAATGAGCAGCATCTTATTGTGTGATTGTTTCCCTATGTGCTAAACGCTCCTGGGACTCCTCTCAAAATCCACCCCATCAATCTTACTCAGAATCCTGTATGCTTCATTTGGATTGCCTCTCATTCTTCCATTCTTCAGAGAATACAGACCCCATTTACTAAGGATTACATTATTGTACAGCCCTCACATCCCAGGGACCAATCTATTGAATGATTGCTATACAAATTCCAAGGCAGAGTCAGAACTCACACAACACCAGTTTATAGCCCAATAGGTTTATTTGAAATCGCAAGCTTTCTGAGCTCTGCCCCTTTGTTTGGTGAAGTGACGAAGGGGCAGCACTTCGAAAGCGTGTGATTTCAAATAAACCCGCTGGACTATAACCTGGTGTCATGTGACTTCTGACCATCAGTTCTGAGGTTTATGCTTCCTTGGATATGAAGACCAAAACTCCACATCATATTCTGGATATGGTCTCACAAAAGTCCAGTATAATTGAAGCAAGACTTTTTTGTTCTGGTGTTCCAATCCCTTTGCAATAAAGGCCAACATACCAATTGCCTATCTTTCTGCTTCCTGACTGTATTCCTTACATGACTAAATCTCTCTAAGTATCAACTGTTACAAATATCACACAAATGCATAAGGTTTATGCATTTTAAATGTTTTTTATTCTCATAATTTGATAGTAATCTTTGCACTCTCTTCTTCTAATCTGAGGTCAACCATAATCTACTCTGATTTTTTTGTTTCATCGATGAAATGTCAGTTTAAAAAATTCCACCACAGCAATCTAAGAATCTGAATTCAGTTTAAGAAATCAGAAAATGAAAAGGAATTCTGGTGCCAGCAGAAGTGGCTGGGAAACAGCGGAATTGTCTTACAAGGGGAAACCTGCTCCTTACCCCAGTTCAATCAACTTGTGATCCAATCCTACATCAACATGGCTGTCTCTTAAGCATTTTGCAAAGTGGCCTAACAAATGACTGCCAACTCAAGAAAACTAGAGATGGACATTAAATATGCTCTCAGGGAGAGGAATTGACAGCATTGAGTGATCTTCGTCGAAAAAGCCCAAGCAGGTTGCTGTCAAAAATCCAGTTTACTGAGTACTCTGTGGGACTTTGTCATTATACAAAACATGCCATTGGCTTGTTGCTTATTGACCTCTGGTGCATTGCGCATCAAAGCGTCCACTGTTGTTAAGATGTTGACTTCTGACAGAAGTGACAGGTAGAATGTGATATCTCATTTTGAAAAACAAAACCCATTGCCTTACTGAAGCATCCAGGAATTGGGTTGCTGTGTGTCAGTCAGCTCGCTTCGCGGCATCTAATTGCTCCTCGGGGTTTTCATTTTCTCGTCATTTTATCTGCCAGGAAAAGGTTCTTTTTCAAAAAGTGCTGGATGACAAACAGACAGCACCGATTCCTACCCTTTTTGCTTTGCTTCTCTGGTATTGAGTAATTGAGTTAGGATTGAATGCTGTGACTATGATAGAAAATTTCAGTGTTGTACTTAGAGAATGTTTTAACACATTTCACAGAGCTTTTTTCCAATGTAATATTGACTTGTACTCCATGCTTGTGCTGACAGACAAGACCATGCATTCCCAACACTTGTCTGTGTATAAGAGGAGTGATGTACAGTAGAGAATTACCACTACATTGCTCCCTCCACTGTCCCTCCACCATCCTGTCATCTACACAGAAAACATCAGTATTGTAATAGCACATTCTGGATTCACAAGGGCTTCTGCAATTATAATTTACATTGCCTGCTCACTGTAGTACATGGAACTGAACCAGGCTAAACAAGTGCTCAGGCCTAGCTGCTTGGCTCATTAGTTGATTTACCCATCAAGTCCCACTTTCCAGTTTCATTCCTAGCCCTTGTTACCTTTATCTAATTTAAACGCAGCTCAACTTAGCCTCGAAAGACTTTTTTGGCACCTTCAGAAAACTAGGGCTTATGGGACTCTGTCAGTCATGATAAAAATGTGGAATCGTAAAGAACACATGGAAACCATTCAGCCCATCACACATTTACTAGCCATTCGAATGAGTTATCAAATTAATCCTCTTTTTTGCTATTTCTCCAATATTTTCTATTCTAAATGTACGTTGGTCCCATTTTGCAAGTTGCGATTAAATCTGCATCTAGCAGTCTTTCAGGCAAGTCTCGACAACCATTCAGCAAATGTCTTTTTGCCAAGATTGCCTGGGCTCTTTTCACAACTCCCTGTGTGTGTGGAAAGATTGTAAATCAGTTTGCAAAGGTCCATCCTCATTTAGCCTTTCCATTTAAACTGTAAACCTTTCCAAATGAACTGGAGGAACCCTAAGCAAGAAATCTGCACCAATTCTGAGAGGATGCAATCCAATGTGGTGACCAGAAGAAATGTGATCGCATTGTTTTGTAAAAAACAGCCCTTAGAAATTTGCTGTTGGCTCTCAAAATATTGACTAGAATGAAGCCACGAAGGGTAAAGAAGATTATATTTTCCCACAGAGCTCTGGGAAAGAAGCTGATTGGTAAGTTATCATATTTACACTAATTGCAATAAATAGTTTTTCAAGTTATAGTGTGGTAGGTCAGCTCAACCAAGTGGAATGTACATCCTATGGTTTGTGTGAAGTTATTGATGCATCGTACAACCGACATGAGCATGTGTATGTTACGTTGTGCCTTGTGGTCATTATATCCTTATATCTTTAAGGGACAAGGTCATGTTATCATCCCTTTATGATAGTTTATGTTTACAAACATCTCAGACACCCTCTTAGTTGGGAGCAGTTGAAGCATGTCACTCTAATAGAAGCTGTTCTTTGAATAACCGATGTTAGCCCAGACTCTACGTGCCTAAGGAATGTAACATGTGTATAAAGTTGGTAGTCGCAATAAATATCTGTTGAATTCTTCAATACCACATTATCCATGCTTGGTTCCCTATGTTATGAGGGATTATGTAAGCATTGCTGCAACAGGTAATAAACTCTGCTGGAAACAAAATCCACAATTGCTAAAAGTGTCACCAGCTTTTTATAGCTGAGATCTGGGAAGTGGAACTCAAGTGGTAGCTGGACTCACTGTTGTATAACTGTGAGGTGGGAGCCAGCTGAATAGCAAGTTTAGGCAGATGGTTACTCAGCAGGACAAGAGCACACAGACACAGAAGGAATGTGTGACTGCCAGACTGTCTAAGAGCACTAAATGGGCAGTTGCTTACTTGTTAATCAATTTTCCGTTTTGGTATTGGTGAGGGTGATCGGAAGGACAACTAGATCCAAGATTAGGCCACGTCATCAACTCAGCTGTACAACAGGAAGGGAGAAGGGTGGAACGGCAATAATGGAAGGTTATTCGATAGTTAAGGGATCACACAGTCATTTCCACAGCAGTAAACATGACTCAACCATGGTGCATTGCCTTGCAGGTGCCAGAGTGTGAAAATTGAACAAAGTGAATTAAGAATGTATGAGGGGAAAATTGGCTGAGGTAGATTGGGGCAATACCTTAAGCAAGATGATGGTACATAGGCAACAGATAGTTTTTAAAACCATTTTTGTAGAGTTTACAACAACTAAATATCCCTACCAGGCGCAAAAATCCTCAATGTGTCAGTCAACCATGGGATTGTAAGCTTAAAAGAATAGGTCAATAAGAAATGATAGTAAATCTGAGGATTGGATGGAATATAGAATACAATAAAGAAAGACCAAGTAATGACTCAGGAAGCCTGACTGGAAGGGAACATCATTTATTGTTGACCACCAAAATACAGTGACTAATCATTTGAATTTGAACTCAGGTCTCCTGGCCCAGAGGTTGGGACATTGTGCCTTAGGATCCCTCCCTGCATCTGCTATATTTTTTAGTTTCTAATCTAGTTCACTTCACCTGATGAAGGGGCAACAGTCCGAAAGCTTGAGATTTCAAATAAACCTGTTGGGCTATAACCTGGTGTTGTCTGACTTCTGACCTTCTCCCCAAACCCTTTGAGTCCATTACTAATTAAAAATCTGTCAATCTCAGACTTGAATATTCTCAACAAGCCAGCCTCAACAGCCTCATATGGAAAAAAATTCCAGATTCAGTACCCTTTGGGAAATGAAATTCCTCCTCATCTCTGTCTTAAATGGGACTCTGCGAAACTTATATGTTCCAATAAGGTGATTAATTTGTACCTGTCTTAATTGATGAAGATGCAAAAAATCTCCCAGAATTAGAGTTTCAAGGAATTTAGCAGAAGGAGGAAATGAAGAAACTTATTAAGAAAATTGTGTTGAGAAATGAGCGGAACTGAAGTCTAATTAAACTTAGGAACCTGAAATTCTGCATCACAGAATGTTGAAAGAGGTAACACTGGAGATTGCTTGAGTGATAAGCTTCCAAAATTCTATAAATTCTGGAATGGTTCCTGCAGATTGAAAAGGAATGAATATCACCTCATTATTCACAGGGGTTGGGGGTTGGGGGGAGCGCAAAGAGATAAAATGGGAAACTACAGGTCCGTTAGCCTTACATCAATAAAGTGGAAAATACTATTGTGAACTATGTGTCAAATGTTCATGTGGATAATAAAGAGCTAATCAGGCAGAGTCACCATGGATCTGTGAATTGGAAATTGTGTTTGATGAATCTGTTGGAGTTTTCTGAGGATATTACAAACAAAAATAAAAAGGAGTCAATGGACGTTCTATATGGAGATTTTCAAAGCATTTTTGATAAAATCCCCCGCAGGAGGCTGGCTTGCAAAATGAAAGCACACAGGATAGGAATATTTTACAGGCATGGATTAGGGATGGGATAATAGGGATAAAACAGAGGGTAGCAATAAACAGCTCATTTTTATATTGGTCAGCTATAACTAGCGGGGCATTGCAAGGGTCAATACTTGGATCCAAGCTACTCAAAGTAATTATCAATGATTTTAGGAAGATACAAAGCAAATTTAAGAGGATTTAGACAGGCTCAGTGAGTGGACAAGAATCTGTCAGATGTAACATCTTGTGGAAAATATGAGGTTATCCACTTTGGAAGAAGGAAGAGATGTGCAGTGTATTTCTTGAATGGTAAGAGATTAAAGAGTGCAGATTTGCAAAGAGTCCTAAGTGTCCTTGTCAATAAGCCATTGAACATGCCGATGTACGTGAAGCAAGCAATTAGGAAGCCTAATGGTGTATTAGCTTTCAACTAATAGGATTTGAATGCAAGAATAACTAAATATTGCTTCAGTTGTACAGAATCTTGCCATTTCGAGAGTACAATGAACATTTGCTAGATGGCAGGGTTCTCCAATGAAGAGAGATTGCAGAAGCTGGGATTGTGTTCTCTACAGTTTCAAGGAATGAGATGTGATTGAAAGCTACAAAATACTTATGTAGGTTGGATAACATAATTCTCCTTGTAGGGTACAGAATTCAGAAATAAGGGGCAAGCCACTTAGAACTGAGATGAGAATTTATTTTTATTCAGAGGTTGCTGAATCTTTAGATTTCACAGAGGGCTGTGGAAGTTCGGTCATTGAATGAATTTCAAGTAGAGACTGACATGTTTCTAAATCCCAATGATATAAGGGGATGTGGGGGTAATGTGGGAAATAGGCATTCACATGGATGATCAACCATGATCTTATCAAATGGCAAGGCATGTTTGATGGGCTGAATGGCTTACTTCTGCTCCTGAGTTCATAAGCAGTTAAATTAGGAAAACATGGCAGGATTGATTATGCTGCCATCAAAATCTAATATCAGAGATGAATCAAGTTGAACATAGGATTAGAAATCTTGGAGAAAACAGTTTGTATGATACAGAATTGCTTCAAATGTAAATGCTAAATCACAATTTGAACAAATAAATGCTCTATTGTATTCTGTAGACCCTAAACCCATTGACGTTATAAATTGCTAAAATATAAAACAGGCATAAATATACTCAGAAGACAGTTAGAGTCTAGAAACCTACTCAGCCCTAGACAAAAGATTATGCATGGTTTTGGCCATTAACAATCAGAAAGCAGATCAAAGGATGGAGGAGCCCACCAACATTAACTTTATCACACTTGCTCAGACATACATCTGTCTGGCTGTCTCAAAGGGCAGGCTAGTTTTTTATTCTTTATTCATTCATGGGATCAGGGTGTTGCTGGCCAGGCAGCAATTATTGCACATCCCTAATTGCCCAGAGGACAGTTAAGGGTCAACCACTTTGCTATGAGTCTGGAGTCACATGTAGGCCAGACCAGGTAAGGATGGCAGTTTCCTTCACTGAAGGACATTAGTGAACAAGATGGGTATTTCCTGACAATCAATACCAGATTCATGGTCGTCATTAGACCCTTGATTGCAGATATTTATTTAATTCAAATTCCACCATCTGCCATGGTGGGATTCAAACCCGGGTTCCCAAAAATTACTTGGGTCAACAGTCCAGTGACAATACCACTAGGCCATTGCCTTCCCATTAGCCCTATGGAGACCCAAGTTGAATAAATTTGCTGGATATGCTCATGAACCTGTACGTCATTCCTATAGTCGTAGTCTCAGCATCATTGACAAGGGAACTCAACATGACTCCAGATCACCCTTCCTCCTGGGGGGACACAGTGCTGCCAGTAGGCTCTGTAGTGGTTGTATATGAGGTCAGCCAGGTGGAATCATAGATCATAGAATATGAGTTCCCTGTTTGGGGCTGTTAACCTGGTCCAACCAGGAAGCCCTGGCTGACAGATAAGAACAGGAGTGTCACAGGTTATGTTCACTCTGGGAGCTGGCTCAGTGTTAAGAGATGTCCATGTGTAAGTAAAAGGGTGACTTGGTGATGGCATACCAACCTCTGTGGAGTTATGTCAGGCACCAATATGGAGGAGGAGCCACACCCAGGTGCTATTAGAAGTTTCCTATTAGCAGTTTCCCCCAATTGGCCCTGTCCCTCCACCTTCCCTCTGCCTAGGGGGCCAAAGCAGTCTGAATCTGAACAGTAGGTCCGGACCCGGTAGGCCAAAACATCCCTGGGAATGACTAGCCAAGGCAACCTAACCAACAGGACCAACTGCGGAGCTGGGTCCCTCCACCCCAGCTTCAGAGGTCGGGATGGCAATTAAATGAAGTCAGAGCAGAGGAAGAAAAAGCCTATTGAAGCTCCATAGGTTGCATAGATGACACAGCTTTGTAAGGGTTTGTGCACATTTGTAAGTATACATTGTAAAGGCTGAATATTATTATACTTCTGCATTTTTGATTGTGGACTGAAATGGGAAAGTGACTGTTTTAAGATCCCAGTATTTTGGAACGGATTGCTGGACTTTTCTAAAAGCAAATCACTGAAACTTATTGGAAGTGATATTTACGCTTTTGGTTTGTTCAGACAATTCAACCAGTGGAAGACGGACTGGCACCAGGGGTGTGTACAAAGTGAGATTTGGCTAACTCCAAGTTGCTGACTGATTGGTGGAGTGGTGTGAAATACAAAGACATTCTGCCTGCCAACAACTATGTGATTGGCTCCTAGATGGCTTAACAGCTTGTGGTGTGAACGATATGTCCAGAAGTCCTTGGACCTCCAGAAGGGGAAGTCAGATACTTTCCTATTTGTGAATCAGCCACTCTGTGCCACCTGCAAGGAAATGAAAAGGATGTGAAGAACGAATATTGAAAAACAGCAAGTCCTGACAAGCAAAAGGATCCTCTCAGTGAACACTGTGGACAAGGGACATTGAACTGCCATACACTGATGTATTTTTGGTTTCCCTCTGTTTGTTTGTATGGGTATGTAGGAGAGTGTTATAGGATGGAGAGAGGTGTGAGTTCTAAGTTCTAACAGTTATATATTCATAGTTCTTAGTAGTTTACCTGCAACTAGAATCTATTTATTTGTTATCTGCAGTACTTTTTATTTAGATCCGAAACTTAGTTCATATTTTCTGTTAATCTTGGTCTACAAAGACAGATAAATTAGACAATTCTGTCGAACTTATATAGAAGAAAATTGAACTTTTGTGATGACTGGGAATAGTGGGGTTTGATTTCCAGTGCACTACCCTGGTGAAATGTGACAAGATGCACTTGCACTCTTCAAATGTCTGCTCAAATGCCTTTATGGCTGTCAGACCTGATGAGATCACACTAATTTGAGAGGTGTGTAGGTCACTACAGATCCCAGTGTTGGGAGAAGTTGTAATGACAAAGCTTTGCTCATCTCTCACAAGTAACGGCCTCCTTGGCCAGAGTTTCTGCTGGAGATTACTGCTCTGGAGCTTCTTCTGAAGATTACTGTTGTGGACCTTCTTCCAGAGGTTACTGTTCTGGAGCTGCTGCTGGATGTTACCGTTCTGGCTGGGCTTGCAGACATCATTGCACTCACTCTGTCCTTCAACACTGTTTTTGGAGTTGAACTAAAGCCATAATTAATCTTCCAGCCATGAGGTCCATGTCAGATACGTAAGCCATTGATCAGTAGGAAATGTTGGAATTGGACGACCAATCAGTCACAGCATTCCTGAGGCCTCACATCAATCACTATGAAGTATCATGCTTTGCACTGATATAATGTGCCATGGTATTAGGGAGAGAAGGAAGCCATTGAATTAAAAAGGTCGATGTCGTGCCTTAATGAAGACGTCTGAGGAATAATCATATCTAGATGTAGGTACAGAATCAAAGTGCTAGTGCTATATTATGGGAATGGAATTCAGGCATTTACCCACAGTGATAGCATTCCCTGCACACACTACCCCCCACCACCACCACCACCACCACCGCCACCACCCCCCACACCCCACCTCCCCCCTCCCCAACCCCCACAATACACTGCCATTGAATAACACAGGTTGTACCCTAAGGTTTTGGAGTCGATTTGTAGCTCGGGTTGTGGGTGTTGAGGTTGGTTGGCTCGCCGAGCTGGTTTGTTGTTCCACAAACGTTTCGTTACCGTGCTTGGTAACATCCTCAGTGCAGCCTCTGATGAAGCTTCGGTGTGTTTTCCCGCCTGGTTTTTAAACTCTGGGGTCCGTTGCAATGGATTGCCTCACTTCCAGGTTTCCTCTGTACTAGAATGTATATGGGATCGAGTTCAATGTGATTATTAATAGCCTGCTTCGTGGAGTGCCATGCTTCCAGGAATTCTCGTGCTTGTCTCTGCCTAGCCTGTCCCGGGATCTTGGTGTTGTCCCAGTCGAAGTCGTGGTTCTCCTTGCACTCAGTCATCTTAATCCACATGGACATGTAATGGCCATATTTGCTTAATGCCATAATTATTAATGTTCATTCTTGCAAAAATAACAACGTGCCAATGAATTGCAATTTGATGCCAGATTAAGACATTACTGAGCCAATGGATTCATGATTAATGCAATTACGTTGTCAAAGAATTATACTCCATCTCTGAAAGAGAAAGCAGTAACTTAGCCTGCCCACTCTGCATGCTTTTCAACCCCTGTAATTGCGAAGGTGGAATCCTGGGCTCAGTTAGGACCACATGCCTGACTGCTCATGGCCAACCCCTGGGACTGGGATCAGCCAATCCTTTAACTATGGCAGTACTCCCGACAAATCATAGTCGCCGTTCATCTCACTAAGTGCTACTCTCCTTTCACTTATTGCCATTTGCTTAAAGCACGTGCAGTATGTTTGCCACGTCAGCTTCTGGCACATGACATAACACTGTGCTGTACAGCAAATATCCACCCCCTTAAGCGTTCCAAACATGACTAGTTGCCTGCCTCTTCCTCTGTGCTGAAAAACAATGTAAGCCACAGAAGCTGCCAGCCTCCAAATAAGCACAAGCGAATCGGTGATAAGAAAGCAAATGAAAGACCATAAGTTTCATAATTGATAGAAATGACGATTTGATAGAGGTTCTCAAAATCACGACTGAGCTGGATAGAGCAAGCAGGGAGATGTTATTCCCGCTTGTTAAAGAACCAAGAACGAGTGGGCTTAGATTTACAGCATGGATAATTTGAGAACAATTTGTTTCACACAGTGTAATTAGCATCTGGAATGTACTGCCTGGAAATGTAGTGGAGGCAGGCTTAAATGAGACATTCAAGAGGGTATTCAGTAGTTACTTGGATAGAAATGGCGTGCAGGGGTATGGGGAAGAGGCAGGAGATTGGCACTAGGTAATAGAGCGGGAGCAATGGGCTGAATTTCCTCCTGCCGCACTGTAACAATTCTGTGATTCTGTGATGCATCATCTGTAGATGCAGGATATATATCTGTGTAACTGTGGACAAAGTGACCTGGCTGAAAAGTGCATCAGCAGTGATCCTGAGCTCCAAAGTGAAACCCTGAGGGGCTGAAATTGTGCTGGACTTAGGCAGAGAATGGCCATGGTATTGTGCTAAGGCTCCGTTGTGTGGAAGAGACCAGTGGCCGTAGAGCCTGCAAGAAAATTACAGTGAAGGTGGAGTTATCTGAAGATTGGGAGAAGCAAGTGATGTGTTGCTACTGCCACCTAATTGCTCCGACTTTCATGTCTGGAATTGGCGTCATGTAATTTCTCTCGCACGGAGTGGAACTAGTAGCTACATAGAAAGGAGGTGAGTTTAACCAATATAGGGATGCAAATGCAAAGAAATAAGATACCCACCATTGACAAGATTTAAACTTAAGGGGAAACCAGTAATTATTTTTCTTGAAGTCAAGAATCTGATATTTCCATCTTTGCTGTATTTAGGGAGGGCCATAATTGTTGGCCAGCCAATGATGCCCACATCCCACAAATGAATTTTTAAAAATATTCACCGTTTCATCAGCATTGCCCTCAAAATTCAAAATATGGGAGATACAAGGTGAAACTGATGTTATACAATGAGTAGTTAGAATTTGGAATGCGCTAGCTGAAAAGGCAGATTTAATAGGTGCTTTTGAAAAGGAATTGTAGAAATGCTTGCAGGGCAAAAAAAAAATTAGTTGCAGGGAAATGGGGAAAACTAGAGAAGTGGGACTAACCAGATTGCACTTTGAGAGGATCGGTGCAGACTCAATGGACTTTAATGGCCTCTCTTTGAGCCAAACATTCTACAATTCCATGTAAACAAAATTTATTGGAACTTACTATCCTCAAAAGTAAAGCAGTTAGTTCTTTTCAAACAAATTTAGGGACTATGTGTCAACTTTCTTAAATTTATAGTGACCAGCTAGAGATGAAACCATGCAATTGCATTACATGGTGTCAGTCTTGCAATGATTTAGCGCAAATGAAAACCAATCACTGTAAATTAATGGTAAATTAAATGCAGCTTATGGGTTGGAAGTTCAAACACTGTGCTCCAGTTAAACAGTATGCATATGGAAATACATAACTGAGTGCACTTATATTGGTAGTCTGTGGAATTAAATTTCAATAAAACTTGATTTAAAGCTTTGAAGCTTTCTCATTCAAATGTGCTAAAAACCATTCGTTTTGTTGTTCTGGAAATATGAGCTAAAGAAAGACATAATTAGCAAAGCCATAATTATTACCCATTCCTTGTTGTCTTTACAGTCGCCATCTTGATCATTTACAACGAGAAGGTGCACCTGATAGGCAGGGAATTCCAACTTCTCAACCCAAAGGCAATGAAGTGACAGAAATCAATGGGCAATTTAGGATGGAAGCTGACCTAGAGGTAATGGCTCAGCAGAACTGAGAAAGACAAGGCTACCATACAAACCTCCTGAGGAAGAATGAAGATTTTCATTCAGCCCTACAGATCCACTGTTACAAAATGGATCTGGCCTTATGCCAGCTTTTGATGGGCTGTAGGTTATGAAGCAAGCTCCCTCTTTTTCCCATACACTAATACCAGGCATCATGATGCAGGATGGTGAATTCACACAACAGAAAGAAGAACATTATAGAGAACACTGAGCCAACACTTTCAACCAGAGACACCAGCCTCATCACTCGCCCATATTGAAAATGGGAGCTTGGATATATCTCAGGGAATAAACAGCAAGAGCGAAAGCTCCAACAATCCAAATCTTACTTCGTCCAAAAAACAAATGACACCGTCTAAAAAATGAAAGTGTCTTGATTTTGCTTTGAAAAGAAAGGCAAATATGTGAATGAGCAGTATACCCTGATTCCCAGGAGAAAATTATGAAGACGTAGCCACTAACCAAAGAATCGAGGGGTGAAGACTCTCCAAGATGGTGTTTGGAACGTACCAAACACCTACAACTCAAAAAGAACTCTGCACCTTCATATACATCTCAGAGAGACACGTGAAACCATTCTGAGGACTTCTGCTGTAAAGGCAAAGACATTGCTGGGGGAATGGGGAGAATTGGGAGAATGATGGAGGATGATGCGTAAATAGTAAATAGGGATAAAGGACCCCAGGAGAAGTGGAGAAAAGGGTTAACTATTCATTTGGTCTAAGAATAGCTACTGAACATGTGTATGAGGAGCTTCGTCTCAAAGACATCAAACCACATGAAAGTGGAACTCAAGAGCGTCAGGTTCCAAACATGACTTGAAATACTATCTATTGCATGTACACTTTTGTATTCATTTATGAGATGAGGGCATTGCTGGCTGGGCCAGAATTTATTGCTCTTTCCCTTGCTGCCTTTGAGAAGGTGGTGGTGAGCTGCTTTCTTGAACCATTATCATCCATTCGTTGTAGAAACACCCACAAACCACTTAGAAAGGGAATTCCAGGATTTTCACTCAGCAACACTGAATATATTTCCGAGTCGGATTGGTGAGTGGCTAGGAAGGGAATTTGCAGGTAGTGGTGTTCCTGGTACTTGTCATTCTAGATGGAAGTGGTTGCGGGTGATGGAGGGAGTGAATGTTTATGGATGTCATTACAATCAAGCTAGCTGTTTTGTCCTGAATGGAGCTACACCCGTCTGAGCAAGTGGGAAGCAGTCCATCACTCTTGATAGCTGTTTTGTAGATGGTGAACGTACTTTGAGGAGTCAGGAGGTGAGTTACTTGCTGCAGTATTTTGAGCATCTGACCTGCTCTTGTGTTTATGCTGTGAGTCCAATTGAGTTCTAGTCAATGGTAAACCCGCAGGATGTTGATTGTTGGGTTTTCAGTGATGTAATGCCATTGATTGACAAGGGGTGATGGTTAGATTATTGTCAGGGATGGTCATTACCTCGCACTTTTGTGTGGCCCCAATGTTGCTTGACACTTGTCAGCCCAAACCTAAGTCTTGTCCAGGTCATTCAGCATTCGGTCATGGACAGCATGAGGATTTGAGGAGTCACAAATGGAGCTGAGTATTCTGCAACCAAGAGTACACAACCCCACTTCAGAGGGATGTTCATTGATGAAACAGCTGAAGATGGTTGGGCCTAGGACACTACCCTGAGGAACTACTGCAGAGATGTCCCAGAGCTGAGATGACTGACAGCCAACATCCAAACCATCATCCTTTGTGCCAGGTATGAATACAACCAGTAGGCAACTTTCCCTCTGATTCCTGTTGACTCCAGTTTCGCCAAGACTTCTCAATTCCCACTCGGCAAATGGGACCTTGGTGTCGAATGGCAGTCACTCACATTTTATCTCCATTTTCCATGTTTGAAGTAGGGCTGTAATGAGGTCAGGAGCCAGATGACACTTGTAGAACCAAAACTGATTACCAGCAAGCAGGCTACTTTTTTAGATTTATTCACAGGATGAGGGCATCACTGACTAGGCAGCATTTATTGCCCATCCTTAATTTCCAGTTAAGAGTCAACCACATTGCTGTGGGGCTGGCATCATATGTAGGCCAGACCCAGGTAAGGATGGCAGTTTCCTTCCCTAAAGGGACATTAGGGAACCAGATGGGTTTTTCCTGGCAATTGGCAATGGATTCACAGTCATCATTAGACACTTAATTCCAGATATTTATTGAATTTGAATTCCACTGTCTGTCATGGTGGGATTTGAACGCAGGCCCCCAGAACATTATCTGGGTCTCCAGATTAACAGTCCAGCAATAATACCACTAGGCCATTGCCTCCCCTTGAGCAGGTGTTGCTTTATAACACTGCATGGTGGCCTCTTCCATCACATAACCAACGATCAAGAGCAGGCAGTTGGGGTGGTAATTAGCCAGATTCGATTTGTCGTGCTTTTCGTATACAGGACATTCCTGAGCAATTTTCCACATTGTCGAGTAGACATCAGTGTTGTAGCTGTACAGGAACACTTTGGTAGGGGAGTGACAAGTTCCGCAGCACACATATTCAGTACTAATACTGGAATATTGTCAGGTCCCGTAAGCTTTGCGGTGTCCAGCATTTTCAGCCATTTTTTAATATCAGGTGGAGTGAATCAGTTTAGCTGAAGATGGGAGCCTGTGATGCTGAGGACCTCAGGAGAATGTTAAGGTACATCACCCACTTGGCTCTTCTGAGGATTGCTTCAGCTCATCAAGCTTCCATGTCAAGCAATTTCAGCAACATTTTTATCACTCAGTAGTTTGATTTTATATTTTTAAGCCAAATTCAAAAACTGCTTCTTGAAGGCTGCTCTTAAAAACAGCCCTTTCTATTCTGCACTCTTTGAATATTGTCAATATTCACAGTCAATTACACAATCCCTGGCTGACTTTGTTCAGAATATACTGCCTGCTGCAGTTTTCCAATTTTACTGTAAAAAATAATACAAATTCCCGCACTATCTCTGAATCAAATAAAAACTATTCCCAGTAAGTACAAAGCAATCTTAATATAGGCTCATGCACATTCTAACCTTTAAAAGACCACAACGTGGACCTAATGTCTAACAAGGACTAATTGCCAATCTAGAGATAGTTTGTCACTTGAATATAGATTATTGTGTATGCTTCCCAAAGCACACTAGGGATTTGATCAAGAACAAAACAATGGTTTTGAGCACCAAAAATCTAATTGGGAAAAGTTCCAAATAATTTGAATCCTAGTGTGCTCATTCTAATGCCTGCTTTAAAGGCTGTCTTGAGATGATTGCAGAAGTAATAGGGTTGTTGTCACGAGTGATTTCAACTTCCCTAATATTGACTAGAACCTCCTAAGTGCAAGTAGTTTGGATGGAGCAGATTTTGTCAGGCGTATCCAGGAAGGATTTCTGACACAATTGGTAGATAGGCCGACTAAGGGGAGGCCATATTGGATTTAGTGCTTGGCAGCAAACCAGGTCAGGTGTCAGATCTCTCTGTGGGAGAGCATTTCAGTGACAGTGATCACAACTCCCTGACCTTTACTATAGTCATTGAGAGGGATAAAAGCAGATGGAAATGTATTTAATTGGGGGACGGTGAATTACAATGCTATTAGGCAAGAACTGTGGAGCATAAATTGGGAACAAATGTTCTCAGAGAAATGCGTGACAGAAATGTGGAGGTTGTTTAGGGAGCACTTGTTATGAGTGCTGGATAGGTTTGTCCCACAGAGGTAAGGAAGGGATCGTAAGGTGAAGGAACCTTGGATGACAAGACATCTGGAACATCTAGTCAAGAGGAAGAAGGAAGCTTACTTAAGATTGAGGAAGCAAGAATCAGACAGGGCTCGAGAGGGTTACAAGGTGGCCAGGAAGGAACTGAAGAATGGACTTAGGAGAGTGAGAAAGGGTTATGAAAAAGCCTTGGCAGGTAGGATTAAGGAAAATCCCAAGATATTTTATACTTATATGAGGAACAAGAGAATGACCAGAGCAAGGGTAGGGCCAATCAGGGATAGTGGAGGGAACTTGTGTGTCGAATTGGAGGAGGTAGGGGAGGTCCTTAATGAATACTTTGCTTCAGTGTTCACCAGTGAGAGGGATCTTGTAGTTTGTGAGAACAGCATGAAACAGGCAGATCTGCTCGAACAAGTTGATGTTAGGAAGGAGGATGTGCTAGAAATTTTGAAAAACATGAGGATACATAAGTCCCCTGGGCCAGATGGGATATACACAAGGTTTCAATGGGAAGCAAGGGAAGAGATTACTGCGCCATTGGCGATGATCTTTGCGCACTCACTGCTCACTGGTGTAGTACCAGATGATTGGAGGGTGGCAAATGTCATTCCCTTGCACAAGGTAGAGAATAGGGATAATCCTGAGAATTACAGACCAGTCAGTCTTACTTCTGTGGTGGGCAAATTATCGGAGAGGATTCTGAGAGATAGTATTTATGATTATTTAGAAAAGCACAGTTTGATTAGAAATAGTCAGCATGGCTTTGTGAGGGGCAGGTCATGCCTCACAAGCCTTATTGAATTCTTTGAGGATATGACAAAACATGTTGATGAAGGTAGAGCAGTGGATGTGGTGTATATGGATTTTAGCAAGGCATTTGATAAGGTTCCCCATGGTAGGCTCATTCAGAAAGTAAGGAGGCATGGGATCCAGGGAAATCTGGCTGTCTGGATACAGAATTAGCTGTCCAATAGAAGACAGAGGGTATTAGTAGATGAAAAGTATTCAGCCTGGAGCTCGGTGACCAGTGGTGTTCCACAGGGATCTGTTCTGGGACCTCTGCACTTTGTGATCTTTATAAATGACTTGAATGAGGAAGTGGAAGGGTGGGTTAGTAAGTTTGCCAATGACACGAAGGTTGGTGGAATTGTGGATAGTGTGGAGGGCTGTTGTAGGTTGCAACGGGACATTGAAAGGATGCAGATCTGGGCAATGAAGTGGCAGATGGAATTCAACCCAGAAAAGTGTGAAGTGATTCATTTTGGAAGGTTGAATTAGAATGCAGAATACAGGGTCAATGGCAGGATTCTTGGCAGTGTGGAGGGACAGAGGGATCTTGGGGTCCACGCCCATAGATCCCTCAAAGTTGATACCCAAGTTGATAGGGTTGTTAAGAAGGCATATGGTGTGTTGGCTTTGATTGGCAGGGGAATTGAGTTTAAGAGCCGTGAGGTTATGCTGCAGCTCTATAAAACCCTGGTTAGACCACATTTGGAATATTTTGTTCAGTTCTGATCGCTTCATTATAGGAAGGATTAGGAAGCTTTAGAGACGGTGCAGAGGAGATTTACCAGGATGCTGCCTGGACTGAAGGGCAGGTCTTATGAGGAAAGGTTGAGGGAGCTAGGGCTTTCCTCATTGGAGCGAAGAAGGATGAGAGGTGACTTGATAGAGGCGTACAAATGATGAAAGACATAGATAGAGTGTACAGTCAGAGACCTTTTCCCAGGATGGAAATGACTATTATGAGAGAGCATAATTTTAAGGTGATTGGAGGAAGGTATAGGGCAGATGTCAGAGGTAGGTTCTTCACACAGAGAGTGGTGGGCGCATGGAATGAGCTGCCAGAAGTGGTAGTGGAGTCACATACGTTAGGGACAGTTAAGCAACTCTTGGATAGATACATGGAAGATAGTAAAATGTAGGGTATGCAGGTTAGTTTAATCTTAGGATAATAGGTCGGCACAACATCGTGGGCTGAAGGGCCTGCACTGTTCTATGTTCTATGTTCTAGGTTCTATGAGCAGGGACAGAAGTGCGTATGCAGTGCTTCATAATACAATGGACTTTGTTGCATAAGGTGATGGTTCTGTAAGAGCTAATGGTAGAAATTGCATCAGGCACCTTCCAATCTTATCAGGTCACACAGTCCTAGGTGGAGAATACAGAGTTCAGCGAGAGATGTCGGTGGAGTCAGATATCTTTGTAATTTTTCCTAACCAGCCTCTGTAACTTCTATCTGTTGATACCCTTCAATAAGTTGCATTTTGTTGTTGAGCCAAGTGCTTTTGCTTGCTGAGACTCACGGGTGATTCATTCTCTACCTTTTTTAACCAAACCAGCCCTTAGACTCAGCTCAGAAAGGAGGATTGGAAGCAGAATTTTACCCTTCCTCAACTCAAGCTACCAATGGTCGGACAAACAGGCATACAACAGGTTTTAAACTGTGTCTGACACTCCTGTGTTACACTGAGGGAGTGTGGAAAACATGGCAATATTAGAAACAAGAGGAGGTCATGCAGTCCTTTGAATCTGCACCAACATTCAGTTAGATCCTGGCTGATCTGCATGACAAATCCTTCCACTCCCCTATCCGTTGATACAACTCACAAACAAAGTCTATTAATCTCAGTTTAGAAAGTTTTAATGCCTCAGAAACTGTAGCCATTCAGGACTGTTAAGCTTGACATGGTATCCTTGCCTGAATGTCAATTGAGTCCCTTAAAGTGGGCCTACCCATGAGTCTCATTTTGCTGCCACTCTTACTTAACCAAAGGTACTTGACAGTAGCAAACCAGATTAGATTCATTTGTTATAACAATGTGCGGAGCTGGATGAACACAGCAGGCCAAGCAGCATCAGAGGAGCAGGAAAGCTGACGTTTCGGGCCTAGACACTTCTTCAGAAGTGGGGGAGGGGAAGGGGGTTCTGAAATAAATAGGGAGAGAGGGGGAGGCAGATAGAAGATGGATAGAAGAGAAGATAGGTGGAGAGGAGACAGACCGGTCAAAGAGGCGGGGATGGAGCCAGTGAAGGTGAGTGTAGGTGGGGAGTTAGGGAGGGGATGGGTCAGTCCAGAGAGGACGGACAGGTCAAGGGGGCGGGATGAGGTTAGTAGGTAGGAGATGGGGGTGGGGCTTGAGGTGGGAGGAGGGGATAGGTGGGAGGAAGGACAGGTTAGGGAGGCGGGGACGAGCTGGGCTGGTTTTGGGATGCGGTAGGGGGAGGGGAGATTTTGAAGCTTGTGAAGTTCACATTGATACCATTGGGCTGCAGGGTTCCCAAGTGGAATATGTGTTGCTGTTCCTGTAACCTTCGGGTGGCATCGTTGTGGCACTGCAGGAGGCCCAGGATGGACATGTCATCTGCGGAATGGGAGGGGGAGTTGAAATGGTTCGCAACTGAGAGGTGCAGCTGTTTAGTGCAATCTGAGCGTAGGTGTTCTGCAAAGTGGTCCCCAAGCCTCCGCTTGGTTTCCCCGATGTGGAGGAGGCCACAACGGGAACAGTCGATGCAGTATACCACATTGGCAGATGTGCAGGTGAACATCTGCTTGATGTGGAAAGTTTTCTTGGTGCCTGGGATCGGGGTGAGGGGGGAGGAGTAGGGGCAGGTGTAACACTTCCTGCGGTTGCAGGGAAAAGTGCCGGGCGTGGTGGGGCTGGAGGGGAGTGTGGAGCGGACAAGGGAGTCACGGAGAGAGTGGTCCCTCCGGGAGGCAGATAAGGGTGGGGAGGGAAAAATATCTTTGGTGGTGGGGTCGGATTGCAGATGACGGAAGTGTCGGAGGATGATGCGTTGGATCCAGAGGTTGGTGGGATGGTACGTGAGGACAAGAGGGATTCTGTTTTGGTTTTCATTGCGGGGAGGGGGTGTGAGGGATGAGTTGCAGGAAATGCGGGAGACACGGTCGAGGGCGTTCTCAACCACTGAGGGGGGGATGTTGCGGTCCTTGAAAAATGAGGACATCTGAGATGTACGAGAGTGGAATGTCTCATCCTGGGAGCAGATGCGGCGGAGGCGAAGGAATTGGGAATAGGGGATGGCATTTTTGCAGGAAGGTGGGTGGGAGGAGGTGTATTCTAGGTAGCTGTGGGAGTCGGCGGGCTTAAAATAGATATCGGTTTCTAGGTGGTTGCTGGAGATGGAGACAGAGAGGTCTCGGAAGGAGAGAGAGGTATTGGAGATGGTCCAGGTGAACTTCTATTACCCAATCGACTGGAGGGGTTCTGGGTCTGCCTGCTAAGAACCACAGCCCTCCACTCACCCCCTTGCCTTTAACCCTGTCCCTCCATCATGTCTTTCACTATCACTTATCTTTCTCCAGGGATTATCCCTTGGAGCCGGGGGAGGGGGAGGAGGTTTGTGAATTAAAAGTTCCCTGTGAAGCCAGGCGCCCAATTAGCAGAACTCCTGCTGTTCCTTTGGGAGGTCATTCCCTCAGGATTCTGGAAGATTTGGTCATCAAGGACGTTGCCAGTTTTAGTGGGTACCTCCAACCACCCTCATTACATTATGCCCATTGTTTCTCGAAGTGTCTGATTGTGGAGGGTTCATGCCACTCTATTAATCAAACCATGTTATAGAAAGTTACTTATTAAAACACTGGATGAATTTCTTAATAGCTTGCTGCTCATGTTCCAAAAGAGAGCTATTTATGATATTTTCACATAGAAATGGGGGCAGCACAGTGGCTCAGTGGTTAGCACTGCAGCCTCACAGCACCAGGGTCCCACATTTGATTCCACCCTTGGGTGACCGTCTGTGTGGAGTTTGCACATTCTCCCCGCGTCTGAATGGGTTTCCTCCGGGTGCTCTGGTTTCCTCCCACACTCCAAACATGTGCAGGCTAGGTGGATTGGCCATGCTAAATTGCCCATAGTGTTCAGGGGTGTGTGGGTTATAGGGGGATGGGTCTGGGTGGGATGCTCCAAGGGTCGTTGTGGACTTGTTGGGCCGAAGGGCCTGTTTCCACACCGTAGGGATTCTAATCCTAAAATAGAACAAAGCACTGCATTGAAACCATTTGTTATGAATAAGAATTCTGATTCTTTATTTCCTTTTTCCTCTAATTAACTCTTTCTCACTCTTTCTCACTCCTATTTTCCTTGCTTCTCTCTTTCTGTCTTTTCCTTTGCACAGTCCCTCTCACTCCACTAGGTCCTGAGCTTGACTCACTGTAAGTGACAGAAGGTTACATAATGGGTCATATTCAGCTAACGCAGTGCAATAAACATTGTGCCCTTACATGGAAGCGGAGATTTTTGTACAAATATTTAAAATCAGACGTAAAGCTCTAGAGATGGACCTCTTTGAATACGAATTTACAAAAGGCTGCGTCTGCAGTTCTGATAAAGGTCAGACAATGTAAGTACTGGGCAAGACTTGTTTCTTACTGATTTGCTTCTAATGAAAATTTCGGTTGTAAAAGAGCGATTCCAGGCCATGAACCATGACGAATGGATGTTTGATTGGCTGAAATTGTGAGATAATAGGGGGCTGTAGCAGGATAACAGTGATGAATGCCACAGTAATTATTTTCACTATTGTGGCTGAGAAAGGTTCATAATTCTGTTACATTTTTCACTGCCAGAACATTCCTCTTTTCTGCAAGGCTTCAGATACTCATTATCGAGAAACACAGATTTAATTGTTTTACCTGTCACTGACAAAAATATATCTCAGCAATGAAGGAATGCATTTGCTCTTCATAAACTGAGATGGGCGCCACACTGTATGCGACACTGTGAAGCTTGTTGTGAAATTTATATTAGCAGGTTCCCCATTTAAACGTGGGCCTCAATGTTTGTACTTGCAAATGTTTTAACTAATAAATTGCCAATTAATGAAATGCGTAAAATCCAAATCTTTGTTTTGCCTCCAAGCATATTCACAAAGTCTGTTTCAAAAAAGCCAGAAATGAAGTCTCCAAATGAGAAATTTTCTTCCCCCTATCCTTTCATGGAATCTGGATTTCACCATCATGACCAACATTTATTGTCTATCCTCAAATACTCCTTGAACTGAGTAGCTTGCTAAGGGGTGGCAATGGCCTAGTGATATTATTGATGGGCTGTTAATCTAGAGACCAGTTAATGTTCTGGGGACCCAGGTTCAAATCCTGCCATTGCAAATGGTGAAATTTGAATTTGATAAATATCTGGAATTAAGAATCTAATAATGACCGCGAATCCATTGCTGATTGCTAGGAAAAAACCCATCTGGTTCACTAATGCCCTTTAGCCAAGGAAACTGCCATCCTCACCTGGTCTGGCCTACATATGACACCAAACCCACAGCAATGTGGTTGACTCCTAACTGCCTTCTGGATAATAAACACTGGCCTAGCCAACAGTGCCATCCTGTGAATGAATAAAACAAAAGACCGCTTCCGAGGGCAGTTAAGAGTCAGCCAGACCAGATGAGGATGACAGAGTTGCCTCCCTCAAGGGACATTCATGAAGGAGATGGGTCTTTCACCAATCAACAATAGTTTCATGGTCCCATTACTGAAACGAGGTTTATTCTTTGGATATCGTAAGCAAATTCAAGTTCCGTTAGCTGCCTGGAACTAGTGCAATGACATTGCCAGTTTGTCACCATCTCCTCCAATAATGTTTCATGGTTTTACATACTGTTAATTTTATAGAGTAATATTATAGAAGTTAACTATTTTAATAAGTACCTAGCAGATTTTGATTTTCTCAGAGTTATAAACGTTGTTCTATCATAGATACCATTTTGCGTTAAGAGACATCAGTCCTGCAAACTCATCAAGCGTAAATATGTCATACTCATTTCCCAGGGCAGAAACGACTATTACGAGGGGGCATAATTTTAAGGTGAATGGAGGAAGGTATTGGGCAGATGTCTGAGGTAGGTTCTTTACGCAGAGAGTGGTGGATGTGTGGAGTGCACTGCCAGTGGTAGTAATTACTGTACTCTCCTATGATCTATTGTTCCATATACTCCTATCACTCACCATCAGGAGCTCCTGCTGTCAGGACTCAGACAAAGCATTCAGATTCTCTAACTCATCCTCACTCACCAAACAGTGCTGGCAGCCTCTCAAACTATGGCTGTCTCTTTCCACACACCTGCAGCTACACAGCCATGGCAGGCATAGCATCCAAATGAGAGACAATATATGTTAGCCTTGCTAATGATGCTCACATTCTCCCAACTAATGAAGAAAACAAGCCCCGACGGTAATGAGCAATGAGCCTGATTTAATTACTGATTTGATTGAGAATTTGTCAAGTAGTGATCATGACCATGTTTCATGTAGTGCTTGTAAGAGATAAGCAAGATTGGATACTAGAATTTTGGATTTAAGTAAGGCAGATTTTAGTAGGATGAGGCAGAGACTGTCCACAGTAAACTGGGAAGCTCTCCGAAAAGGCAAAACAACTGAGGAACAGTGGAGGGTATTCAAAGAAGCTTTTCAGAAACAGTTTGTACCCCTGAAAAGGAAAACTTCCACCTCCGAAAAAAACAGCCACAGACATCTAAGGAGGTAAGGACAGCATAAAATTAAAAGAAAGTCCGGATCCTACTGAATGGGACAAATACAAAGACTATCAAAGGGGCACAAGGCGGCTAAAAAGGATTATGAAAAAAAACTTGCAAGGGACATAAAGGCAAATAAGAACAGTTTTTGTAGCTATATAAAGGGAAAACCGCTGGTTATGAGTACTGAAGGCTGAGAGTAGAAATATTATGAATGACCATGGGGAAATCCACAGGTATTAAAGGAGTTAGGCGAGCACATTGCCAATGCCCTAACCATAGTCCTTCAGGGTTTTCTGGATTCAGGAGTTGTACAACTGGATGAAAATTTGCTCACATCACACCACTCTTTAAGAGAGACGACAGTTAGCCTAACATCTGTGGTAGGGAAATTGTTATAGAAATCTATAATCAAGGACAGGGTAACTGATCACCTCAGAAAATTTCAGTTAATCAAGGAAAGCCAGCAGGATTCATAAAGGGTAGGTCATGCATGGTAAACCTCAAAGAGTTCTTGAAGAGGTGACAAAGGCGGTAGACAGAGGTAAGTCAGCGGATGTTGTTTATATGGACTTGCAGAGGCTTTTGATAAAGTCCCACACAAGAGAATGTTAGCTAAGGTTGAAGCCTACAAAATTGAGGGCAAATTACTGACATGGATAAGAAATTGGTTACAGTGGCAGGAAACACAGAGTTCGAATAATGGATAAGTACTCAAATTGACAAGACATGACTGATGGTGTCTTGCACAGATCTGTGTTGGGGCCTCAATTATTCACAATATTCATTAATGACCTGGATAATGACATAAAATGTCAAATATCCAAATTTGTTGATGACACAAAATTGGGCAGCATTGTAGACGGTATAGGTAATAGCATAAAATTACAACCAGATATTGATAGATTAGATGAATAGGCAAAGCTGTGGTTAATGGATTTTAACATAAGCAAGTAGGAGGTTATTTACTTTGGACTAAAAATGGATAGATCAGGGTATTTTTTAGAAGGTACAAAGTTAAATGTGGCTGTCCGTCAAGATTTGCGGGTTCAGGTACATAGCTCTTTAAAATGCCATGAACAGGTGCAGTAAAGAGTTCAGGAAGCTCATGGAATGCTGGTTTTTATATCAGCAGACCTGAAATAATAAGGATCCAGATGTAATACTGAAGGTATACAAAACCCTAGTTAAACTTCACTTAGTGTACTGTGAGCAGATCTGGACACCAGACCTTAGGAAGTATGTTTTGGCTCAGGAAGGCATTCAATGCAGGTTTACAAAGATGGTACCAGGAGAGATTAAACAAATTAGGTCTTTAATCTCTATCATTTAGAAGATCAAGGGGAAATCTAAACAAGGTCTTCTCGATATTAACAGGGAAAGACAGGGTAGATAAAGATAAATTATTTCCACCGATTGCCAAGATTTTACAATGCGGGGGTAACGGCTAAGAGTTAGGGCCACGCCATTCTGGAGACATGTTAGAAAGCACTTCTACATGCAAGGAGTGGTGAAGGTTTGGAACTCTCTTCCTTGAATGACGGTCAATGCTAATTAAATTGTGAAGTCTAAATCTGAGATAGCAAGGGTATCAAAGGAAATGGGCCCAAGGCAGGCACATGGAGTTAGGCCACAGCTCAGCCATGAATGGCAGAGTAGATTGGAGGGGCTGAATGGCCTACTCCTGTTCCTATATTCCTATGTTCCTACAACACACTCACTACTATTGTTTCCTATGGCCCCAGGACGTAAGCCTGGGTTTCTGAGTTACTAGCTCAGTGACATTTCCATTGTGCCACTTTCTCTCCCTCTATTGGTTGACCTGCCAGGCAGCCTCTGCCACTGTCAACTAGTACAGAAGAATCTGGCTCCATCGTGACAATGGGAATCTGGAAGAACTTGCAATCCACTATTTCTAGCATGGACACAGTTGTCAGCTCTGTCGCAGCACTTGTGCACTTAGCCCTGACACAATCTCTGGTAGTCACTGTCTCACAGCCGAAGTCACCCGACATCTCACTGCTGAGCCAGAAGCTTAGACTGAGGTATGGTTCCCATAACAGCTCAGACAGCTGCCATCGCAGTATCGTGGCATTCAAAGGGGCACAGAGACAAACTGCAGCCCAGCACAATGCTGTGCTCCAACACCACTGTCCTTGCACCTCTCTCAGTATGGCAGCATCACTACTCCCATTTTTGTATTTGGGCAGACCAGGCTTCTGCTGTCCATCCCAAGCTGGCACAACCCAAAGCCCACCTTCAAGGTCAAAAGCTGCTTGAATTTTTCCAGTAAGACCATCTACAGCCTCCACCATTGGAAAGCAGCTTTCTAGCAACCATGCTGCACCCGTGGAAGTAGCACTGCATAGGAGGACTAGGCCAGGCTCCTCTGATGCTGCCTGGTCTGCAGTGTTCCTCCAGCTCCATACTGTGTTATCTCTGACTCTAGCACCTGCAGTTCTTACTATATCTAAGGGCATATGGAAGGCAGATACTAAAGAAATACACAATGATGGATTGATTTTTCTTTGAACTATTATTGTATTGTTGGATAAAGTAGTTCTGAAATCGAAGTTTTGGTTCCTTTTATTTCAGGTTTTCAACCAAGAGGAAACAGGGATGGGATTTTCCAGCTGATTGGAAAGGCAGAGAGTGGTGGAGGAATGACAGGATCATGCCATAAGGGAACTAGAGTCTCAGTAGCTGCTCATCAACAAGCCATTAGAAATGAAACCTCCTCCAGTCCTCTTTCTTCTCTTCCTCCCTGGTGGTGATGACTGTGTTCTCATTATAGCAATGTTATTGAGGATGCAGTAGACCACCACAAATTTGGAGACATGTTCCAATGAACAATACAGGGGTCTTCCTAAGCAGTCCAGACAGGCGAACGATCCTTTAAGAATGCTGATGGTCTACTTTACAATGTTCCCAGTTAAAACATAAGTCACATTATTGACCATTGGCCCAGCATGGTTAAGTGGCAGAGGAGAGTCAATTCTGTGTATAGTGACTACTCCTGATCTTCAAGCTGTCACCCTCTGGTTTATTGGCCCAATAATAGCAGGAATTTTTTTGATTACATCAGAACAAAGGGATTGATTGTACTGCTCATGTAGTGAACGGAATAGTGTCTGGCATTGGTTCTGGCTGAGCTGGAAATAAGGGAGATACTTTCTGAAATCTCTTGGTATGCCTTCGCTGGAGACAACTCCTCCTTCTCTCACTTTCAGAGTTTCCCTCTCTGCCACCTCACCCCCATTGGCCTACAGGCCTACAACAAGGCCTCGCATAATTGCAAAAGTCATGCCAGGGACAGGGCTCGAAACCCCTTCCTGCCACAATGCAGCAAGACTCCATTCCGATTCCAGCAAGTCAGCAGAACAGCTGCAAAGACACAATGCAGTGTTTCCACCAACTTCACCAGAGCAGTGGTCATTTTAATGGCTAGCCCCTTATACAGGATTTGTGTGGATGGAGGGAGACGACCCCGTTAGCTGTGAGTTGTGGGCACAAGGTATTCACTGGGGTGTGTATTAAATGAGCCAGTAAAAGCATATGTGCAATGTTGCAGCCTTCACATTCCTAAGGGCTGCTGTGCAGGGTATGCTACAAGCAATTAGGGTTGTTTTAAACCACTCTTGTTTGGGGAGCTATGGCCCATGGTACAACAATGCAAAATTCCAACTCATTATTGTCACCTGTTTATTTCTAAAAATATTGACAAAACAAACATCTGTCGAGGGGAGATTTAATCTGAGTCATCAAAATACTTTGTTTCACACTGCACAGGGCCAAAGTTACACAGTCTGATTCACTGAAATCAGTCTGTACAACCCATTGTCTTGTGAAGACACACGGCACTCCCCCTACATCGACAAGTTATCTTGTTCAGCGTCCTCAGATGCCTTCGAACGATCCATCATTATTTCTAACCATCTCGCCTCACACCATCTCCAGAATAAATCTGAATGACTGCACAGCCTTTCCTGTTTCACAAACAGGCCTTGTTTTCTCTCCTTCTATCGCACATCCTGGAATGTGGCCAAAAATGTTTCTCCTATAATTGGCCTGGGGATATGTCGATCTGGCTGAGCATAAGAGCAAGACTGCAATACCGTTTGTCGAATCAGTTTCCTAGGCACACCTCCAGCCTCATGGTTAAATGAAAGGGTGAGTGTTCATGTTACATGCGACTCCATTCATTCTCCTAATGTCACACACAGTGCTACTCCATATTGGTGACGAAATACTGAGATAAATGTTAATGGTTAAACAATAATGATTTAAAGGGAGAGAATGGAAGTCTTGGAGGAAGATGAAATATAATGATTTAGTCCAATTATGCTAATGAATGGTATACATCATTAGTGATGCCTGCTCATATTGTAACTAGGACAGACCTAACACATTTCAAAGAAATCGCTAACAAGAGAGTTAGCTGCGAGACAGGCTTGTGGTTCTGAGCGAGGCTAAAGGCATGGGCTCAGTTTGTGCACAAGCTGAGATTGACAGACTCTTCTTCTCTACCTCTCTTCTCACTTGGGATGTGATGGCCCTCAGGTTAAACCACCACCAGCTACCTCTCAACAAGAGAGTAGTCCTACGGAGTAGTGAGACTATGGCAGCTTGACTTTTATTTATTTTGTAGTAACATAACTAGTTAGTAAACTGTGTTGTTCACCAGCATGAGACAGACTTGCCTCTATCACTATCCTTGGTATGATCTCTCACCAACTTAATTTAAACCTGCATCCCCTTGTTAACAGGCCTCCTGTTTGTGGAAGCATTTCCTGTCTATTTAAGTTGTCAAAATTCCCCATAAATTTGACTATCTCTGGTTAATATTCCCCACAGCCTTCTCTGCTACTTCTCAAGTCTCTCCACAACTTAGGCCCCCAATTCCAACCTATTTGATCTTCTCTGTAGCCTCTTCAAGACCTGGTCATCCTTCCTAAAGTCTGGGGCCCGGAATGGGATACAATACTCCAGCTGTGGTCTAAACAGTACATGGTAGAGGTTTAGATTTCCCTGCGTTTTGTATTCCATATTTTGTAAATAGGCCAGACCCTTGTATGCCTTTTTTTCAGCAGAGAAAAAACCGATAGCTGAATTTCTACAGGATGAAGGAGACTGTGTTCGGCGTAACCAGAGTGACAGCGTTATTCAATTGCCTGTCAAGATCTGTCTCTGATCCCAGGAGATCCATTGCTCATCAGTGCACTGGGACCTGTGGTGTTTGTCTTTGATTGTCAGGGTGAGTTCATTCTGATTGTATGGTTCCAAACATCAGAGTCTTCCTTATCCACCTCTTTCACTGAAGGCAGACACATACCATTGTGTGAGAACACTGGAGTTCTTCATCTGTCGTGGATGGCCTTGAAAACTGAAATTAAAGTCAGTGGGCTCAGCGGAAATCTTAAAGAGGCCGATTGTGTTGCCTCAATGCCTGCATTTCAGAATTGGAACAAGGACAGACCAGCACAGTTTAGTTCACTGATCTTAATTTTTCTTGACAATCTGTGCGAGCCAGAACTGTAAGAAATAAGGGAACCAGTGTGCCATCTATATTACTATTAGGAAACTTTCCCATGGCATAATTAAGGCTGACAAATTACATAAATGACACTGTCTGAATTTTGAACCTACCCCATCTTAAACTAATGCACGGTGGCTCAGTGGTTAGCACTGCAGCCTCACAGCGCCAGGGACCCGGGTTTGATTCCAGCCTCAGGTCACTGTCTGTGTGGAGTTTGCACATTCTCCCCGTGTCTGCGTGGGTTTCGTCCAGGTGCTCCGGTTTCCTCCCACAGTCTAAAGATGTGCAGGCTAGGTGGATTGGTCATGCTAAATTGCCCATAGTGTTCAGGGGTGTGTGGGTTATAGGGGGATGGGGATGGGTCTGGGTGGGATGCTCCAAGAGTCGGTGTGGACTTGTTGGGCTGAAGGGCCTGTTTCCACACTGTAGGGATTCTTAAAAAAAAGGATTGGCATCTACAGACATTGTGTTTCCTAAATATTTGAATTCTTACACCTCTTGTAGTTCTCTTCCTTCCATGAATATAAGAACTTGTCTTGATGGTTTTGAAATATGTGCCACTTTGTTCTTATTGCTGCTCACTTTCCTTCCAATGTTCCTAAGTACTGTTATTCATTTACCTATCATTCATGGAATCCTTCTGTTCTTGCTACAACTGCATTTTCGTCTGCCAATTAACTCATGTTATCTTCTGCCCTGAATCTTAACAGCAGATTCTGTGTGTTCTTTTGGCAATGCTTCTGCTGAGGCCTGGAAGTAGAGACTTATAAGGGGTTGAATTGGAAAACGGGTATGTGGTTCACACCCCTCAATGGACTCGATGTAAAACAGTCTGTGTGTTTAACTGGTGCTGGGTGCTGTGTTACATGATCACAGACTGCAGCCAGCATTCCCTGTGTAGTTAATTGGCTGCACTTATTAGCAAGGGTTCCACCATCATGAAAAATGACCAATACTTAAAGGCAGCCTGTACCTCTTAAAGGGGAGGCACACTGTTACTCAAGAAGAGATGCATCTTTTGAGGGGAGACTCATCACTGTGATGTTTTGAGGAAATTGCAAGACAGTGAGCAGCAAATTTTTCCGACAATCCGTTGAAAACCTTTGTGGGAGAGTCGGAAGAAAGATAGAGACATTGAAAGATAGTAAGAACTGCAGATGCTGGAGTCAGAGTTAACACAGTGTGGAGCTGGAGGACCACATGGACCATATGAAAGCTGCAACTGACAAACAGTGTGGGAGAAAGACATGCCTGGCTCCTCAATAGCCTTTCAAATTGTTCCAAAACCGTTGGGTACTCTCTCTCCATCAAGCGTTGAAGACGCCTTGGAATCTGGAATGGACACAGTGGATGTCATTGTCCTGGTGCCTTTGTCGCCTGAAGAAGAGAACGAATTTCTTCCGAGACTCTCTGGGTGCAAGAGGCAAGCTACTGTGCATTACACACTGCCAGTACCAGAGGCAGAGTTGGAGGAACCAGACCCAGTGCTAGCCTGCACATCCCCAGACATTACAAGACAATTTAGCATTGGCCAATCGACCTATTTTGCACACCTTTGCCCCTTGAGAGGAAACTTGTGCACCTGGAGGAAACCAACACAGACAAAGGGACAATGTGCAAACTCCACACAGACAGTCACCCGAGGTTGGAATTGAACTTGGGTCCCTGGCACTGTGAGGCAGCAGTGCTAACTATTGTGTCACACTGTGTTGCCCAAAGAGATGATAATTCCCATCTCCAAAATACTGGGCAAGATCTTGAAGCAGAAGAGTCAACCAAAGGTAGGTAAATCCCTCTATAGGGCAGCTTTTTGGTTTCCCCTTTACTCAGACCCAATGGGCCTGTCTGGAGAGAAGGGTCCTCAGCCTGCAGCTCAGAAACCTCCCTTTTTTCAGGAAACCAAAGGCAATTGGAACCCTGCAATCAGTCTTCTTTAACACTGACTGACAAAACTCTTAAACACCTATTGGCTTCCTCATCTTGTGAGTCATGTTTCGACCTGCCGATCTCAAATCCATTTTGGCTAAGGAGATAGTAAGAACTGTCGATGCTGGAGAATCAGAGATAAAATGTTGTGGAGCTGGATGAACACAGCAGGCCAAGCAGCATCAGAGGAGCAGGAAAGTTGACGTTTCGGGTCGAGAAGAAGGGTTTTATCTCCATTTTGGCTAAGATGGCCTGCACTGGGATTGAGGTGGGCAAACCAGCACTCCAGTCAATGCACTATTCTCAGGCCCTGTCAGTCTCCTTTTGTCAACATGGCAAGGCCCAAACGTGGAGCCCCTTGTGAATCTGTCCATTCTAAAAGATCTAGTCTCATTGAGTTTTCTCGGCTGCATATCTCTCAGTTGGAGTCCCACACCCAGTATCTTGAATGCTGCAATTGACCATGCATTGGTTGTACGTGGAAGCAGTACAAAGATTCTCACTTCTGCCTTCTGGCTTCAGTTGGAAAGTTCTGAGTGTGAACATTACATAAACAGAGGCCCTCCCAAGCTATTCTTCATTGTGGACCTGCTCCTCCCAATCATTTTGCTGTAACTGAAATTTACTGGAACACTCCCAGCTTCCCTCTGCGACACCGTATGCCGATATAACTTTGTACTGTCAAGAGATGAAGCAAGTGAAAGTTTAATAAACAAAACAAGGGCTGAAGACCAGAATCTCGTATTCTTTTGATCAAGTGCAAGTTGTATCATGTTTCTTTGGAGTTATTATCACAGTTGGACCAAATAAGATTTCCTGCCATATTTTACAAATGAGTCACATTTCTATGTGTCCCTCATGACTGATTCTAGCCTTATTTTTCCACACACCGTTCTCTTTAAACAGAAACAGCATTAGGCATATGCACTGTCCCAGACATCGCTGACTATCTCATTCACACCAACACTTTTGAACACAGAGGCTGGGAGGCGATACACAGGAGGAGAAGGGACAATGTTGTCAGCAGACCAGTGCCCTGTATATGCCTTGTTCCTCTGGCTCTCAATATAGTAGTGCCCATCCATGATACATTCTGTGTGTTCATGAAATTATGTCTCATGCTGGCACTGTTACATTCAGGGGCACATGGAGAGACAAGCAACCAGATGCAATGTGAAAACATTCCAATCAACGGAAATGTTCCAAATAGCGCTGAGAGTATTGTCCTCTCATGCCACCAAAGAGTCCTCATTAGGTTTTCTTCTTCCTCTCCCTCTCACTGCATCTTAGTGTCTTTCCTGGCTCCACAGCTAGGATGGAGGGAGCCTGCTCGACAGTGAAGTCCATCCATTGGGTAAACCCTGGGTGTTTGCGTCTGGACAGGCCAAGCACACCGAGCGCCCTCTCATCAGAGGTAAGTGTACCCTTCTGGGCTTTACTTCCAAGGGTTAGAGGCAGGCAAGGCTGGGTAGGGAACCCACCATCTCTGGCGTGTCCTGAGGGGACACTTCTGAGGGGGGGTCTGTGGCTGGTGCCCGTGGATGATGCCCTGAGATCGTGTTTGTTGCTGAGCAACGTGGAGGTTCCTCGAAGCCAGTGGTAAGATGAGTTCATCAGGTACCTACATGACTGCCCATGTCAAGAATCCTTAATGGCTGGCTTTGTTCAATGCTTTGGATAAGATAAGAAACTAAATACTAATGAGGCAGATTGGGCCTTTAGCAAGGTACATCCCGCCTAACTGACAACTCACCACTGTGAAGCGAGAAACTTACTTCTCCAATCAGAAAATACATAAAAGATGGAATTAGATGACCATGTGATGGGTCTCACTGGATTTCTTGTCGGAATGTGTCACAAATCTCACCATAGTCCATAGCACTCAAACCTTTATAAGATTCCAGCCAGAGTGATGAGGGCTGACTCTTGCTTCTCTTGCTAGAGCTTTGAAATGTGTTGAGTATGCAATCTAGACTGACACTGCACTCCACTTCTGAGGGAGTGCTGCTCCATCGGAAGTGCTAATTTCAGAATGAAACACTTAAGTTGAAGGTCCATATGCCATGTCAACTGGAAGTAAGAGATCCCAGCGCCACTATTTTAAAGAAGCCCAGCTTCATTCCCCCTGGGATTCTGGCAAATGTTTAACCCTCAACCAAAACATCACTGAAAACCAAGTTATCACAGTGATGTTTGCAAGAACTTGTACAATTAGCTGTGATGTTGCATGCACAATACCAATGATTACAGTTCAAACATGCTCAGGGCTTTGGGATGTCCTAAGGTTGTGATTGGTGTTATATGAATGCATATCCTTTTTATTTTTATAGATTTTGTGAGATTTACATCTATTGCCTGAGCACCTGCAAAGTTACCCCTAAAATGAGAAGCTTCACAAGGGACATAAATCTTTATAGGCTGCCTAATTCATCCTTTTCAATCTTGTAGCTTCCTTTCATTATCTTTGATTTAATTGTCTAAGTCATTGGAGTGCTGTATCAGAGTACACCTGTTTTACACTTTAAAAGTGGTACATTCATGATCTTCTTTAATATGGTAATCAATGGTGCCAATAGGATTGAACAGATGAATGTTTTCAAAAAGGATTAATGGATTTTCCATTCAATTCCATTATTGAGTATTTACTCCAAAGCAATCTATTTCTGAAAAATGTTTGAGGTTTTTAATAAGAAAAATAAATTGCTCAATCGCAGTTGTAATTACAGGGCAGAATGGAGAAACCTCAAACAAATCTAAACAGAAGAGAGCAGTGTGACTGGTGGAGAGCTAGTAATGAGTACAGCTACAGAAACTGAGGATGCAAAATTCCCTTGCTCAAGGACTCCAAGAAAAAGAGCACGACAGAAGCCTAATCACAAGTCTGCGGAGTGTCACAAAATACAGGACACTTCCTGCAAAGTCACCACTGTGTTCTTTCAGAAATGATGTAGAGGTGCCGGTGTAGGACTGGATGGGCAAAGTCAGAAGTCACACAACACTAGGTTATAGTCCAACAGGTTTATTTGAAACCATAAGCTTTCAGAGCCAGGCAAAGGAGCAATGGTCTGAAAGCTTGCGATTTCAGGTAAATCTGTTGCACCATAACCTGGTGTCATCTGACTTCTGATCTTTCTTTCAGAAAGGCATGCAATACGCAACAGAAAACCTTGACGGAATATTTTCCCAATGCCACAAAACCTAATCTTATGTAGTGCCAGGATTCTTCATGCTAGTCTGGGCAACAAATTTGCAGATTGCTGCCAAAGGGTCACGTGTACTCGGGGTCAACATAAGGTCATTAATACTGTGGCACTGCTGTCAGGCTCTTGAGTACCAGCACAAAGAGTTGGCTACCTGCTCCTACTCCCTCTGAAGACCACTGGAACGCCTAAAGACCATGCCAGCTGTCCTCCTGCCTACCTCCATCATTAAGAGCACCAGCAGTCTATCCTTTCTTTTCGCTAGTATTCCCTGTGCTATCATGTAACATGGAAGCTTTCCTTAAAAGGGACAACTTGCCTTTAAGAAGGGCAGCTGGACTGCTGCATTGTGACCAATGCTGTCTGAACCCCTGCTGAGTGCAGCATTAAGAAAAGAGCAGAATTGAAAAACTCAACCAGATAAATGCTACTTTCATGCAGATAACATGGGTGTTCAAAATTGGTACGCAGCCCACCTTAATCTGAACAGGCGCATCACAAATTGCAATCCACCACCAAACCAATGCACTACACTCATCAACTTAACCTAATCAGGATAATCAAATTTTCTCTTCATTAATACATACGCAAGAAGCTCTTCAGGTATTTTACCAATGAATTGTCAACAGAGCAAAAATCATTTATGGATGCAAGTGTGACTGAAACTAAAAGAATAATGAAGTAAATGATGAGTGCTTGAAGTATTTACTATTCAGGACCAGAAATTGCCTGTCACCAGTGACTATCAGACATTTCATAGAGCTCGCAGGTGGACAATGGGCAGTATCACAGATGAATGTGATCTAGTTCTTAAACTGATATTAACACAAAAGCTATTCCAGTAGGAGCCATCGCCATCAGGAGTACCCTGATTCATGTTATCCCTATTTTATGGCATCCCCAGAGGGAGATGCGTTATAGCCAAACTAAGGTCCAATTGGACAAAGTGTCGACAGGTGTGGGAGCAGTATGGCCATAGGAACTGGCGCAGTTCAAGGAGAAAACCCAAAATCGGCACTAAATTCTCAGGGCATCCTGAAATAGACAGTTAGCACTTTGTCAGGATTGTTCACATCCTGAAATTAAATATAAGGAAAAGGAATATTTCCCTTTGGCAAACAGGACACAGCAATTCAATCTGAACATCTCCCTGGTTTCATTTAAAAACTCTTAACTAGGGTGGTTAGTCTTCTCGCGTCAGATTTTTTGTAAATAAATAAAGTTGCAATGTTTCTGTTTTCAGAACTTATTCAGTGATATTTACACCAGTTGTTTATCACCATCTCAAAATTGTATCTCATTATAAACAATTAGCGACAGTTTTAATAATTTTAAATCTACCTGTTTAGACGTTTTACAATATACCTCTGGGACTAGTGCAACTTGAACCTGGACCTTCTGGCCCAGAACTAGAGACACTACTCATAGTGTTGCACATTTTACAATGTACATGTTGTGCCATGTATTATCAATACAAATTGAATATACAAATCAATAAGCAATTTACTTTTCCTGTTGTTATCTGCTTGGTGGTCTCAGTCAATTAGTGTCATGGCCAGGTTAACCAGTTTTGTTTTTGTTCTGAATGCCAGAGATCAAGGAGAATCTGACAGAGGAACAGATAGTGAAAGGTCAGCCAAATGATAGGATTGAACTGCTTTTCAAAATGAGATAAAGAGTTACATTGAATCTGATGCAAAAGCAAAGCAAAAATTAGGTCAATAATTTTCAAATCCCAGGATGCCTGTGTGTTTTCATGGGGACAACATCTTCCAGCATTAAACTGAAGATTCTGATTGATAGCCCTTGTTTAACTAAACTGTCTGCATATGTCTGACTGGGAATTTGAGATAAGTTAACATACTATTTGTCAGTCTGGATCAAAAATTCCCAGTTTTTTGATCAAGAGCCTAGGACATGTTCCCATTTGTGACATATTTTCAATCCCAAGGACAACTTATTATCTGACGATTCAAGGAAGCAATGAGCAATGCTCCACACGGACACCTGTGAAGACCATATAGAACTTGCATTATCAATGACGATGCAGTGTCCATGTGTTCATACGGTATTGCTAGCCTAGTCACCATTTAATAAGAAAGGCCCAGATGTTACAATGACTACAGTACCATTACAACAGTGTAGTCAGGAGTTGTATGTCAAAACTATGTTCATGGGAATTGCCCAGAAATTTAATTATTCCGATGGCTACTTTACTGCACCTGAACCCCTCTAAATAAGAACTGCAGATGGAATTAGTGGAGTCAGATCTTTGTTGGTTGGAGTGGATATGATGGGTGAATAGTCATCTTCTTTGCTGAAACCATCTTTGAGTCCATGAAAGCACTTCACAAGAATACCGATTTAAGGGGAAAACCAACATTTATGCTGCATGTGAGGAGAGTAATGAAGCTTGGAATGTGGACTCTTGTTATGGAGACTGTACCCATTCATTTTGATTGACAGCCAACAACCAGATTTTGTTTTAAATGGGTCTAGAGCCATCCTTAATATGGCTAATTTTATCATCTAAAGCACACCATTCTTATTGCCAGGTGCAAGTTTATATCCATTGGACTTGCCACTCGGTATGACTGTGCAGCTTTACTCAAAAACAAGCCGAAAAATTGACTGGACTTGTGTAAGAGCAGTGAGCAGCTGGGTAATTATATATATGCTGGGGTTCCTCTTCACAGCTCACCGTATTCATGTATGTACAGGTTGCCCAAGACGCAATATGCTCTATTATCTAGGACTGGTTCTGTGCAACATGAACTGTCCAAATGGATGAATAATTTGCTACAACCAGCTTTGAGCAAGTTGTCCACTTGCTCCACACGGACACTTGTGAAGACCATACAGAACTTGCATTATCAATGACGATGCAGTGTCCGTGTGTTCATACGATATTGCTAACCTATTCACCAATGTGCCACTCAAAGGAGCCATCAACACCCGTCACTGTAGCACTGATGATGTGGACCCAACACCATTGTGTGAATCAGAATTCATTGAGCTTACATACTCAGCAACTTTCACATTTAAGGTCAGTTTTAACAGCACTGACACATATATGCCGAATAAATGGCATTATCATGGGACCCCCATGAGGTCCAGTATTCACAATAATCTTTATTAGATTCCATTAGATCAATGACTTTGATCGAATGATATCTAGCCTTTCACCACTTGCCTATTTCCAATATGTTGATGATACATTTGCTGCATTTGAATCCACAGAAAATGTAAGAATTTCCTTACAGGTGGTAATGGGTTCTGACCTGCATTCCATTTCATTCAAATGGAGCTGCCTTTCCTTGGTTGGATGTCTTGGTTGGAAGATCATCCAGGGGGTTCTCCAGCACTATCTATGCAAACTGACCTTTAAGGTTTGACAGTAGATTTGTAGCTCGGGTTGTAGATGTTGTGGTTGGTTGGCTCGCCGAGCTGGTTTGTTGTTCCACAGACGTTTCATTACCCTGCCGGGTAATATCATCCGTGCAGCCTCCGATGGAGCACGGTGTGTTTTCCCGCCTGTTACTTAAACTCTCGAGTCCGTTGAGCTGGATTACCTCACTTTGCAATGGAGTGTATATGGGGTCGAGCTCCATCAACAAACACATAGAGCTCGACCGCAACTATAGGAAGGCTGTTGTGAAACTTAAAACTGTTCAGAAAAGATTTACAATGATGTTGCCAGAGTTGGAGGGTTTGAGCTATACAGAGAGACTGAACAGACTGGGGCTCTTTTGCCTGGAGTGTTGGAGGGGTGATCTTACAGAGGTTTATAAAATCATCAGGGACATGGATAGGGTAAACAGACAAGGTCTTTCTCCCCAGGGTGGGCGGAGTCCAAAACTAGATGGCATAGGTTTAATGTGAGAGGGGAAAGATTTTAAAGGGACCCAAGGGGCAACTTTTTCACTCAGAGGATGGTGCATGCATGGAATGGGTGGAGGCAGGTACAATTACAACATTTAAAAGGCATCTGGATGGGTGTATGAATAGGAAGGGTTGAGAAGGATATGGGCCAAATGATGGAAAATGGGACTAGATTTATCCGGATATCTGGTCGGCATGGATGTGTTGGATCAAAGAGTTTGTTTCTGTGCTCTATATCTCTAAAGTTCTATGAGTGTGTAATGATGTCCTCCTCTGTGTCCTGTCTGTTCTTTCGTGCCCAATACAGCGGAGCTCTGTCATACACAAGGACGGCTTCCTCCAGCTCAATGTCATCATCCTCAACCTTGGATGACTGCTCCCTTTCCCTGAGTTCCTTGCCATCCAACACATTGCCTCATTGCCTGCTCAATTGTGCAGAGTAAAGCATGTAAGAATGATGTGGCACATTCTGTCTGGACTATAGTAGATAAGATCCCTAAGATCGCTCCAAGCAGCAGAACAGCATCATGAGCAGCTATATTGTCTGCTGTCTGATCGAAACATGGGCAGCATTGTCTCTGCACCCTGCATTAGTCAGGGGATTGCACTGTAGTGTCATTGTCACAGTGGGTAGCCTTTGTCTCCAATGACCAGCCTAGTGAGGTGCCTGAAACCTCAAGCACTCCAGGCACACAAGAGTAGTCTGGGTGATGGGAGTCACAACAACTGCCATATACCTGCCCTTGCCCCAAATCTCTTAATAACTTTGGATAAAAAAAAGTTCAATCTCGGATTTTAAATTAACAGATAAATTAACATTCATTTGAGAAAGAGACAAACTTCTGTTACCTTCTTTGCGAAGAAGAGTTTTCAAATTTCATTCTTGAACATTGTGGCTTATATATTTCGACTATGCTTCGTTGTTCTAGACTCCATGTACAACAGAGCTACAGTCATAGAGTCATACAGCACAGAAACAGACCCTTCGGCCCAAATCATCCAAACTAGCTTCTCTGTCCCCTTAATATCCTGAAAATCTTTTTAAATCAAATCACCACCTAAACTTTCAAATTTCAGGGAAATTCCTTTTCTCTCATTGGATCAAAGCTCAAACTCCTTTCCTAATGGCACTGTGGGTTTATCTAGGACAATTAGGGATAGGTGATAAATGCTAGCATTACAGAGGATGGCATAGTGGCTCAGTGGTTAACACTGCTGCCTCACAGCCCCAGGGTCACAAGTTCAAATCCACTCTAGGGTAACTATCTGTGTGGAGTTTACATATTCTCCCTGTGTCTGTAAGGGTTTCTTCCTACATTCCAAAGATTTGCAAGTTAGGGGGAATTGGCCATGCTAAATTGCCCCATAATGCCTAGGGGTGTTTGAGTTCAACATTGGAAATGCAGGCACAGAGGAATGGGTCTGAGTAGGATTCTCTTCAGAGGGGCAGTGTGGACTCATTGGGCTAAATGATCTGTTTCCATACTGTAGGGTCTCTATGGTTACCAACAATATTCACCACCCAAGAACAAATGAAACCAAACTTTAGCTTGTATAATGTTTACCATTTAATTTCTCATTGTCTAGATATCATTTAGTCTTCGCTACACTCAATTTAAGAAAAATTTTCCTCATCAAGAACATTTTATAATTGTTCTTAGGATCTGAGTGTAACTGGCAAGGCCATGATTTATTGTCCATCATTATTGTCCTTGAGAAGGTGAAGGCCAATCATCTACAACTTGTATAAGCCATTACAAAGGGAAATTGAGAGTGAACCATGTTGTTGACAGTCAGGAATCTTGTGTAGGCCAGACCAAGTAAGAACAACAGATTTCCTTCCTTAATGAACATGAGGAAGCCACACAGTCTTTTTATGAACGCTATTAATGATTCCAAATTGAATTTTAAATTCTTCAAACGGCCAAGTAGGGAATTGAACTCTTATCAGTGTAGCATGAGTCCAGGCCTCTGATTACCATGGTTACCATTATCCTAACATCTGCTTGGCTGTCAAGTGACCTCTTCCAACAACCTCAAAACTATAATAAGATCAGGAAATTTTAGAGAAACTCAGCAAGTCTGGCAACATTTGTGGAGAGAGAAACAGAGTTAACATTTTAAGTCTGATATGACTCTTCTTTGGAATTGAAGAGAGGTGGATAAGTATAATAGGTTCTGGTATTGTTGGGGCATTAATCGTGTTCATGAAAAAGCTGTGTGGCTCACTCATGTCCATTAGGAGAGGAAATCTGTGAAACATATACACTACTTTTGCCTCATTACAGATAGATGTGGAAAGAAAAGAGACATGGCTAGGTAGCCGAATCTGAGCTTTTGCAGGCATAGCTCCCTGGCTTGGTCTCCTGCATGTCATTCTCATTGCAGCCACTCCACATTCTCCTTAGTTTGGGATTGTTGCCTGTTACAATCTGAAGGGAAAAATAAAACACAACACTAAAGTTTAATTTTCATCTTAACTACGTTGCACCTGTGGGGCTAGTTTTTAAATAAGCCCATTATTTCGCTTGAGACTTCTAAAGTTAAGAATTTGCCTAGAGTTGCAGTTTTAAGAAACAGGGTATTGGAAGTGCATTTATATTTGATTCCAGATGATCGTATATTGTGCTGAGCTTAGAATTTCCAGTTATATAGATTTCACAACATGCATTCTTTTTGCAGCTAAGATCATGAGAAATAGGAAGAGATAAGCCATACATCTGCTGAAGCTTGCTGCACCTTTTCCAGATGATTTCTACCTCTGCTCCACTTTCCCACCCTGTCCCTGTATCCCCGAGGCCCTTGTTGTTGAAAGGTTTATCAGTTTCAGTCCCAACTGTCATCCACAACTGAGCATTTACAGCCATTTGACAGTTCTAAAACTTCTCCTCATCTCAGCACAAAACAGCCATCCCCTTATTCTGAGAATGTAAGAACATAAGAACTAGAAGGAAGGCTAAGCAATTCAGCCCTCAAGCCTGCTCTGCTATTTGATATGATCATGGTTGACCTCATCCCAACCTCAGCTCAAATCTCCTGCCTGTTCTCCATAACCCTTCAACCCATTACTACTTAAAAATCTATCTATCTCCTCCTTAAAGTTACTCAGTTCCTTGCCGTTCACCACAGTCTGGATAATGAATTCCATAGATTCGTGACCCTTTGTGAGAAGTAATTTCACCTCACCTCTGTTTTAAATCCTCTAACCCTTAAGCAAAACAATAATATCTCATTGTAGTTTGCCCCACAGGGGAAATATCCTCTCTACATCTCATATGTCAATCCTCTTTGGCATCTTATGTACTTCAATTAGACTCCTCGCATTCTCCTAAACTCCAGAGAGAATAAGCTTAAACTGCTCAATCTCTTTTCATTAGACAAAATCCCTTATCTCTGGAGTCAATGCCCCCTTGCTCTAGACCTTCCAGTTAGGAGAAAGACCCTCACAAGCATTGACCCTGTCAAGGTTCTCTGAGAATTTTCTACATCCTCCATGTGAGCACTGAACTAAATCTTTTCCTGTATCTTGAGAATATGTTCACAACGCTCACTGACTGTGGTTGTGAATGACTAAGTTACCAGTAACTTAGAAAGTGTGAGTTGAAATCACACAATGGCAGTTTAAATGTTTTAATTCAAATCAGTAGGCACCTGTAATAGAAGAAAGCATATTGGTGAAACTGACCAAGAAACTGGCCGTAAGAACCCCACTATTGGTTTCTAAGTGATTCCAGTCACTCATCAAAATGTTTGATTCTTAACTGCACAGTAGGTGACCTATTGTTTAAAATCAGTAATGCTATGTCTCTTAAGAAAATTGCTCCCAGTTTTGAAGCAAGTTTAAGTTGTTCATGTCCTAAGTCCTTGTCCAGCTGGAATAGAGGTGGACTTGAAGGCATGGCAGTAATGATGTGGTTAGGAAATCTATCAGATAAGAAGCCAAGACATACCTTAGTCCTTTATATCTTAGAAACTGTTGAAACTAAAGGTTTATACAGAGAGAACATTAGGAGACACGACTTAGCAATAAAGCAGAAAGTTGTGGATTTTGGTAGGAGGGATTATTTTGAATCCCCTAGAACAGTGAGGGCCCTGTTGGAAGAATTCATTGACTGCAAGAAGGAAATCACTGACAGAAACCAAATCATTTAATCTTGGGTGAAAAAAAAACATGTTAAGAAATATTTGTGTAATCATAATAATTACTGTGCTTTTGTACCTGAGTTATAAACTTGTAGTCCAACAGCACATTTGAGCCTGAACCATGAAAAATTACTTAATTAGTTTTAAGAAGTTTCCTTATACTTACCAAACAAATCAGTTATATTAAGTTAGCAATGAGCAATAGGCGCCAGCTTTAACACTAATGCTGATGTCCCATGAATTCAAATAAACTTAGCAATGGAATCCTACAAAAACAAAGTTCTGTACTCTTTTTTTGTTAAGGAGTTTTTGCATTATTTGCAAATGAAGCTTGAGACTGAAATATCACACTGTGTGAGGCCTGCAAGAGGCTTCCTACAGCACACATGAGGTAGGTAACAGGAAACCATCTCATGCTTTCTTTATCTTTGTCACATTTTTTAAAATTCATTCGGGGAACATGGGCATTGCTGGCTGGGCCAGCATTTATAATCCATTCCTAATTGCCCTTGAGGACCTGGTGATGGTGAGGTCCTTTCTTGGGTTCAGGTACATAATTCTTTGAAACTTGCAGACAGACAGGGTGGTTAAGAAGACATTTATCGTGTTTGCCTTCATTGCTCAGACCTTTGAGTTTAGGAGTGGGGATGTCATTTTAGGGTTGTATGGGACATTAGTGAGGCCTCTTCTGGAGTACTGTGTACAGTTCTGGTCACCCAGCTATAGAAAGCATATTATTAAACTGGAGAGTTACCAGGATGTTGACAGGAATGGAGGGGTTGAGATATAAAAATAGACTGGAAAGAGCAGGAGTTTTTCATTGGAACATAGGAGGTTGAGGGGTGACCTTACTGAGATTTATATAATCATGAGAGGCATACATACAGTGTGGGATTTCAAAACTAGGGGCCATATTTTAAAGGGGAGAGGAGAAAAAATTAAAAAGGACATGAGGACACAAGGAGTGGTTTGTATGTGGAATGAACTTCCAGAAGAAGTGGTGGGTGCAGGTACAGTTACATTATTTAAAAGACATTTGAATAAGTTCATGAATGGGAAGGGTTTGGAAAGCCAAGCACAGGTAGGTGGGGCTAGTTTAGTTTGGGAACATGGTCAGCGTGAACTGGTTGAACTGAAGTGTCTGTTTCCGTGCTGTATGACTCATTGACTTTATGACTTTGCAATCCATGTGGTGTAGGTAGATCAACAATGTCTTTCATGAGGGAATTCCAGGATCTATTACATTGCTCATTGCTCAATGCACGTGAACATCAGAGACTTCTACAAGCAACTGAAAAGGAAAGGACAAAATCATGAATTGTGAACAAAATGTGCAAAGGGTCTGCACAGGTCACCACAATAATTGTTCTGTGATCAAGAGTTCACCCTGTGATCGAAAGTTTACATTGATCTTAAATGGAAATAAAAGTTAGGAGCGCTATAAAGTAGACTGCAATTTACTGTCACCCAATCTACAATCACAATAAAACCTGTACCCACAAAGCCGCTATAATATGCGTTCTTATCATTGTTATCTATCAAATGTTATCTATCACCTCAACACTGTTGGTAATTGACCGTCCATTTTGCAAATTTTATTCAAAGTTATTGAGGTTTGCTTTCTCCTTGAAGGTATCAGTTCTGAAACTTCAGCTGTATCCTGTAGAGGAGGGTCCTATTGCTGTTCACCGCTGAGGCACAAGGCTGTATCACAAGGTGACTAGATTTTAATACATATTCCGTTGCAGTTCTGCAAAGATAAATCAATCACTATGCTGAAAGAGCTAACTCATTTTGATTAAATTATAAACTCAGTGAATCATAATTTAATAATAACTTGGAATTAAACTCAGTTGTGTTTTTATTAAAAATAATTGATGAAATTTGAAATTAGATGGAAGTGTTCACACAATTAGCCAAAATCTTTTGTTATCTTTATGAAACATTTCATTAACATTATAGTTGCATGAGCTACAAGAATGTTACAACACATTGCATTTTTGTCTTGTGTTCGACTTTGGCTGCAAAATGTATGGCAAAAGAAGCTGTGGTGAAAACTAGGAGTTTAAATTTAACGCCAGTTAGCAAATTTACCCATTGACTAATTGTAACTGACTCATGTTTGTGACATTACTTTCAAGAACTAAAATTTTAAGAGACTCCCATTGTGAGCTAAATATAGGTTAGGAAATCAAGTGATCCTAGCTCAACTTGAGGCTACAAAGGGAATATGTACAATGATTAAAATGGTTTCAGATCATATTGTAGCTCTAAGCTACTAATAACATAACTGCTGGAGTTCCTCAAGGATTAACCCTGTGGACCAACTTCTTTATCTTCTTAATATTGCTGCTTAGTTGACAACTTTTATTTTCTACCCTCAATCATCTCACTCACTCATTCCATGTAATGTCTGACTGCTAAACCAACATCTCCAAAATGAGTAGCTATTCCATCCAGATGGAATTCAGGAAGATCAAAGCCATTATCTTCAGCTCCCCCTGATGAGCTTCATACCCTTACCATTGATTCCACTCCATTATAAAAATGGGGTACCATTGCTGCAATATCTCCATCCCTGTCCCATCCACTTGTTAATACAACCCTCATTCATATCACTTGGTGACCTCCAAACTCCACTGTTTGAATGATTTCTTGGCTGACATCCAATGCATCATGCTCTATAAGGTTCAACCCAGCCAAAACCCAAAACCACAAGATTCTAAAAATGTAGAACATCACTTCCCCCATTTTAGTCACATCATTAAATTGGCTGCACCGCCATCATTTTGCTGACACTGTCTATGGTGGTGAAACAGGCTACAGACCCTGGACACCATCCTTGTAGCTAGCCCGTCTGTGAACCAGCTGTGAGATTTAACATCAAATATTTTAGTTTGTGGTGTCAGAGCTAGTTGTCAGCAGACCTTTCACTATTTATGTACAAACAAAATGTGTTATCTTTTTTCCTGCACAGAAAGAGTTTACAGAAAAGGGGAAGATTAGCCCACCATGTTTTGCATAGCAACACAGTGAGAGTGACACAGCTTTCCAGTTTGATTGGTTCCCTGTGTGCCACACCTTATTATAATCATTACCAAGTCATTTCCTCTGGCAGTTTCCCTTAACTCAGTTCGGATGGTGCAACTGACAAATTATTGTGCCATCTTTCAAACCTTTATTCCTTCAGGTGATGTGGATATTGCTGGAAAGGCCAGCAATTGTTCCCCATCCTAATTCCCATTGAACTGAGTAGCTTGCTAGGCCATTTCAGCGGGCAGTTAAGAGTCAACCAGATGGCAGTGGATTTGAGGCCACGTGACCAAACTTGGTCAGGAGGTATATTTCCGTGTGTGGACAGGATATGTCTTTATAACAATTTATAATTGCTGGTCATGGTTGCTGACTAGTCTTAAATTCCACATTTATTAATTGACTGTAAATTCCACCACATGAGTCCACATACTTAAGGCGATAGCCTGGTCCGCTGGATTACTAGTCCAGTAAGATTAACACCACACTACTTGTGAACAAGATGTTATTTTCCTCAAGGGGACATAAAAGATGCAACTGGTCTGTCCAAAAAGGAGCAGGGGTCCTCCCCTCCCCCAATACTTTCCCTAAAACAACTGGCAAAACAGATGATCGAATAATCACCTCATAGAGAGGAAGGAAGGTTCTGAGGAAGGGTCACCAGACCCGAAACGTTAACTCTGTTTTCTCCTTCACACATGCTGCCAGACATGCTGAGCTTTTCCAGCAACTTCTGTTTTTGTTCATCTCATTGCTGTTTGTTAGGCCTTGCTTTGGTCAGGCTGGCTGATTGCAGTGTCAAAGTGCGCAGCTTCTCTGGCTTGGACCATGTTTTTGAAAGGTGTTACATAGATTCAAATCTTTCGTTTTTCACATTTTAACAAAGTCACATATACTTTCATGTGTAACCACTAACATGTACATGTTATAATTATTTATCAATTGTTGCCAACAGGAACACACAACAGTCATTTTTACTCCCATTACCAGAATGAATTCAAAGCAAAGAATTTACTCACAGATCAACATTTGCACCATTTAATGATACTATTTCCATCGCACTTGCCAATTAATCACCTTGTGTGGTGAGAAAGCTGTTTGATTCAGACTATCCCAGCTCTGTCCAGCTCTGCTGGTATTCACCAGCAGTTTTCTTACTGAGATTTGTATCTCAACATAGGTAGATAAAAGGTGCCCAAATCACAGGTGAAGAACCAATCTTCAGAATGCACAGTTTTATAAACAAGTAGAAACGTGCCACTGAGTGAAGCAACAGGTTTCTCATACTCGATCAGCTTGTCTCATTGGGCTGGGATTTTGTAGATCCCATAGAGACAGGGTAGGAAGCAGAGTTACTGAGAAGATAGTGGTTCTGTGTCAGAATAGCTCTCAGCACATTCCTGCTTCAGGGGATCTTGGGAAGCAGGGCCTGTTTTCTGCTTGATGAAGTTGGGCATCCAACTAGTCCAATTAAGATCCAATTTTCCCTGTTTGAGACAGTGCTAACATCTTGCTAACATCAGAGTGATGCTGCACACCATCAGGTATCACTAGCTCAGCCACAGAGGTCAATAGAGACAGTAGGGTCCTTACTCAAATGACTAGTGGGGAGGCGATGGCCTAGTGGTATTATCACTGGACTGTTAGTCCAGGGACCCAGGTAATGTTCTGGGTGCCTGGTTTCGAATTCTGCCATGGCAGATGGTGGAATTTGAATTTAGTAAATATCTGGAATTAAGAATCCAATGATGACCACAAATCCATTGCCAATTGTCGGAAAAACCCATCTGGTTCACTAATGCCCTTTAGGGAAGGATACTGCTATCCTTACCTGGTCCAGCCTACATGTGACACCAGGCCGACAAAAATGTGGTTGGCTCTAAACTGCCCTCTGGACAATTAGGGATGGGCAATAAATGCTGCCTAGACAGTGACACCCTCATCCTCTGAATGAATAAATGGGACTATGCTGCCGGAATAAAGATCCATTGCCCCATTTGTGAATGCTCCTGCAGAAGTGTTCCCCTATAACCTGATGGTTCTCCTCACTTCTTTTAATATATTATTTCAGTGCTGGCTGCCAGGGGCATCCCTGTGACCCTCACATTTGCCCACCTGCTTCAGCAATGCCAATCTCACCCAGTGTGTCTCCCAACTTGATATCACTGCCAGCCCCCTGAGTGGCGCACATGCTGCCCTTAACAAGATGGCGAGTGTAGAGGCAGCTTGCATAGACTGGGCAGGGAAGAACTGAACCCCCTTAACAGAGGGCTAATTACCAGGAAGGCAGATTTAAAATGATTGTTGGAAGGATTAGAGGGGACATGAAGGAAAACGCATACCTCCAGAGAGTGCTCAGTGCTTAGAATTCCTTGTCCACTTTAATTGTTGACACAGAAAGTCTCAACTCATTTAAGAGGAACCTGGGATTTCCACCTGAGGCTCTGTAACCTGTAGGGCTACAGACCAGGCTCTTGGAAAATGGGATCAGAATGATGGCTCTTGATGACAATGACAATGAGTCTTACCAATTTTTTTATAAATGCACCATAGATAGCATCCTATGAGGACACCTCACAGTGTGGTTTGGCAACTGCTGTGCACAAGACCACAAGAAATTACAGAGAATTGTGAATCTGACCCACACTATCCCGAAAACCAGCTTTCCTTCCATTGACTCCATCTACACTTCCCACCGCTTTGGGAGAGCAGCCAACATAATCAAAGACCCCTCCCAGCCTTGTCATAATCTCTTCTACCCTCTTCCATTGAGCAGAAGATACAAAAGTTTGATTACATGTGCCAACCAATTCAAGAACAGCTTCCTCCCCACTGTTATCAAACTTATGAATGGACCTCTTGTATGTTAGAGTTGATCTATCTCTGTACCTTCTCTGTCGCTGTAACAGAATATTCTACATTTGTTCTATTACCCTGGTGTACTTATGTAAAGTATAATTTGTCTGGTTAGCACGCAAAACAATACTTTTCACTGTATCTTGGTACATGTGATCATAATAAATCAAACAGAATCAGACAGAATGGGCAGAAAGTTTATTCAGTCCACGCAGACATAATGGCTTCCTGTTGTGCTGTAGACTTTCTGTGGTTTTATAGTTCTATTAGGAGGCCACCTCCTGGAATATTGCAGTCATAGTGAGTGGACCGGTTGTGTTGTTGGACTTACTGCCCTTATATGAGGCCAGTTTCAATATGCCTACAGAAAAATCCATCCCACCAGCTCTGGTTACAGTGCCTGAGTATCCCACCTCCCTACCATATCTTATTACGTTGCTGGGGTAACAGTACTCTGAAGCAGGATGATACTTTATGATTCAGTGCATGTGTGGTTCATCACTTTAATAGGGTGAATTTCCACAGTTCTAATAATGTCCTGAACTAAAATTCTATTCAGTGAACAACAGAAACCAGCCACAGTTTCCAACTTAGATCAAAGACCTTGTGGCAAGATCAGATCAAGGTGTTTCAAATTCACCAAATCTTTCGCCTGCCACTGTTGGAAGTCTTTCCCTATGATCAGAACCAAAACAAGATCTGAGAACCAGAACTAAAACCAGAACAAGGACCAAAACCAGAACCAGAACTAAAACCAGAACATGAACCAAAACCAAAACCAGAACCAAAACCAGAACAAGAGCCAGAACTAGAACCAGAACAGTTCACATGATGGCAAGCAAGTAACCAGGTTAACAGCACCCAATTGGCATTTCATCCATGTGTGACCCAATTTGTAAAGAGGAGTAGGCTTAAAACCAGTCCTTTAAACACCAAAGGGAGTGAGAGATGAAGCTTGATGTAAATGCAACACATCAAAGGATGGAACAGAGGCAGGAGAAGAAAATTCTAATCTGGGAAATGAAGGTCAGAGAATGGGCAGGAGGAGCAGAGAGCAAAAAAAAACCTAAAAATGTACCAAGACTCAAGACTATATGCTGCAACGATACCAAAAAAACTGAAGGCTTTACTTCTGAATGTGTATTGCATTCACAACAAAAGTTAATTAATTGATAGCTCTTATTGAAGTGAATAAAAATAATCTGACAGCTATTACGGAGCTGTGACTGCAGGATGGTAGGAGTGGGTGCTAAACATTGTCATGACCGTGGATCACAATCCCAGATCATGTAAAGATTTATTGAAACTTATTTTAAAAAAGCCATATAGCCAAACAATATCTGCACCTGTGAATTCAGTGGCTGCTAGGAGACAGACGGAATCTCACATCTAATGAGGGTCAAAGAAGATTCAAAGGTAGAAAATACGCCATAAATTAAACTTGTAATCACCTGGGAGTGTCTTAAAATATGAACATGATGGTTAACTATAGACAACAGTCTAGGCAAGAAACATTTCCATTTTCCCCTTTCAAGTATGCATAGGGATAGAATTAAAAGTGAACTTCTATTCTGGTCCAAGTATGCAAATGGCATGATGTCCTAGTATTCGTACTAGAGTGCCGTAAGAGTCACAGTTCTGAGGACAGCTATTTAACACCCTTGCACTGCATGTAAAACAAAATGGAAAAGGTGCTCTCTCACTCTGCTAGTCAGTCACTGCCAGAGGAATCAGGCCAAAAGTGTTTCAATCAATCTATACAGCCGAGAATCTCAAAATCAACTCTCAACTACCAACATCAACTCTACCAATAACCTTCACAATAATGGCTGAACATTCAATTATCCACTCTTCAAAAACAATTCAGGCACTGATCCATTTTTTAAAACCTTCATCTTTTCAGACTCATCTCGTATTTGTTATCTGTGAATGTGTGCATTTTACCATTTCCCGTCACATTCAGTAATTAATAAGTTCATTTCCTTTAAATTCAAGGCAACCTGGTTAAATTGGCTCTTTTTAAAATGCAAGTTCAATTGGGTCTAGGAGAAAGGAATCCATAAGAGACGTATTCCTTTTTAAATTAATCTCAGATTGGCCAACCAAAGGGGCAGATGAATAACTAATAGCACCATTAACTAGGAGTGTTATCCCTCCACCTTTCTAGTTTCCTGTTCTTCTTGAAGATCATTTCTCCCTCAATGTGAATAACCAAAGAGAACAGGTTAATCCCCCTTCACCCCAGAGATAATAATTTAAGATGTCCCGTCTGGAATGAAAACAAATTAGAGAAACCTCACCTGGAGTTTGGTCATAACAACATTGAAGGGTAAATGATGTTCAAGAAGAATATGAAGCTAGGTGTGACCAGCCATCTCAAAGTCAGTTCCTGTAGTCAAGAGACTCTCTGGATCCTCTGTTTCTATCTGTCAGCCAGGGCTCACTGATTGGCCCAGGTTAACGAAACAATCAAGGATCTCATAGTCAATTGATTCACCTGGTTCCATTCACTACAGTTGAGAGATAACTTTGTTTGAGGAAATTGGGATGTAGGTTTGTTTTGGGTGGAGAAGAGGAATAGTAGAGGGAAAGAAGTCATTTGTGAGAGTGATATATAGGCCTCCAAACAGTAACCATGCTGTAAAACGGAAACACTATTTAAAAAGAAAAAGAGTATGCAGAGTGAGTATGTAAAGGTATCAATATGGACTTCACAAGCTTCAAAATCTCCCCTCCCCCTCCCGCATCCCCAAACCAGCCCAGCTTGTCCCCACCTCCCTAACCTGTCCTTCCTCTCACCTATCCCCTCCTCCCACGTCAAGCCCACCCCCATCTCCTACCTACTATCCTCATCCCACCCCCTTGACCTGTCCGTCCTCCGTGGACTGACCTATCCCCTCCCTAAATCCCCACCTACACTCACCTTTACTGGCTCCATCCCCGCCTCTTTGTTCTGTCTGTCTCCTCTCCACCTATCTTCTCCTCTATCCATCTTCTTTCCGCCTCCCCCTCTCTCCCCATTTATTTCAGAACCCCCTTCCCCTCCCCCATTTCTGAAGAGGGGTCTAGCCTCAAAACATCAGCTTTCCTGCTCCTCTGATGCTGCTTGGCCTTCTACGTTCATCCAGCTCTACACCTTGTTATCTCTATGTAAAGTGAGTGTTGGTCTTCTAGAGAATGGGGAGTTAATAATAGATAAGAAAGAGATGTCAAATGTATGAACCAATATGTTATTTCTGTCTTTACCGTAGATGATATAAAGACATTCCAGTAAGACCTGTATATCTGTAGCTGAAAGAAGAGAGGAACTTGGTGAAACTTTAGTTGCTAGGGACCACTTATTGAGCACACTGATAGAGTTGTAAACTGATCAGTCTCCAGGTTACCTGATTGCCATTATCCCAGATTCTCAAGAGGCGACTGATGAAGGAGTAAATACGTCGTTGTTAATTCACTGGTCTGGGCTAGGGTCTCAACTCTTTTAAAGTTTTATCAATTACTTAAATGAGGGAATCGAAGACATTGTGGCTCAATTTGCCAATGACACAAAGATAGATTGGAAAGTAAATCATGGAGAAGGATACAAATAGATATACACAAAAACAGAAGTTGCCGGAAAAGCTCAGCTGGTCTGACAGCATCTGTGACAGATAAAGTCGGAGTTAACGTTTCAGGTCTGGTGATCCTTCCTCATAATGGAAGGGTCACCGGACCTGAAACGTTAACTCTGATTTTTTTTTCTTCACAGATGCTGCCAGACTTGCTGAGCTTCTCCAGCAACTTCAGGTTTCATTCCTGACTTGTAGCATCCACAGTTCTTTCAGTTTTTACAAATAGATACAGGTAGATTGAGTGTGTGGGAAAAAGAAAATGGCAGATGGAGCATGACGTGAGAAAATGTGAAGTTGTTCACAATGGAAGGCAGAATAAAAAAGCAGAATATTACTTAAATGATGCACAACAGCAGATTTCTGAGGACCTGAAGAATCTAGGTGTTCTAGTGAGTCACAAAGGTTAGTATACAGGTAAGCAAGTGATTAAAAAGGCTCGTGGAACGCTCTCCTTTATTACAGAATGAATTGAACATAAAAGTAAGGATGTTATGCTTCAGTTATACAAAGCATTGGTGGGTACATCTTGAATACCATGTACTGTTTTAGGGTCCTTACTTAAGGAAGGATTTAAAATTGTTTGTCATTGTTTAGAGGAGGTTTTACTAGTTTGATACCTAGAATTACATTATGTGATAAGGTTGGACAGGCTGGGTTTGTTTTCTCGGGGGTTCAGGAAAGTACACAGTGATTTGATTGAAATTTACAAGATCCTGAATGGTCTTGACAAAGTGCACTTGAAAAGGATGTTGTCTGTAGTGGATGAGTCCAGAGTTAGAGGACATTGTTTTACATTGCAAATGCACTCAATAAGGGTTGGAATTCTCAGGCAAATTATTTTGTCAGCATATTCCTGACCCAGAGAAATCTTTGTGAAGAACATTTCGCAATATGTCACTGCACATGAGCAGTTTTCTTCCTTGGCTGCCGCTGATAATTGATTTTTTTGTACTTTGCGTACTTATTCGCCACGCATAATGATCTAGTTAACTCTGAGAGCCGCAAACAATTCCAATCACCCATAAGCACTTTTCAGATGTTGTATGTAACTCTTGACTGAAAATCAAACTTTTAAGGTTTGGAAGCTCTGTATTGGGCAGTTCGAAAGTTCTTTTCTCATTCCACGCATTAGAATTTTCCTATCTCTCGTCTGGAAATGCCAAAGACAAAAAATAGTTACAATTCACCAGTGTAGCCCTTCAATATTGACAGTGCATTTCATTAGACCTCAAAGAGAGGGGAAGGATTGTTCAAGGCATTTCACTTTTTCAAAAACACAAAAAAGTGTCAAGAAACAAACCATAAATCTGTCAGTTTAAAAAAAATTAAAATACCAGTGGAGGATTCTTTCAAATAGATTATCGGTGTTTTTATTTTGGTTTTCAGACTTTTAAATGTCAAACCTGTTATTCAGGCTTCCCACTGCTGTCTAATTGTGCAGCTAACTCACGGACACTGGTAATAACATTTCATTTAATATGCCTGGCTCTGCATTTGCAGGAGATCGATTGACCTTGGCCTGTAAAATCCCCCTAAAGTCAAACAAGCATGCGGTATGGGAAGGAACTGGCACACAATAAAACAGGCCTGGAAATTCAACTGTGCTGTGTCTGGTGTTTGGGATTAAAGTAGATGCCTAACCCTCCAGGGTGAGGTGAAATTACGAGCCTGTCCCACTGGTATCCAAAAGGGTTCAAGCCCTTGGTAAAAAAGATTGGGTTCTGTGATACAGCTGACATTAGTCCTGGTTTCACCCAGAAAAAGTGCATTTACATGCTGTTCTAACATACATAAGAGATATAGGAATGTTCTTACTCAACTCCATGGCCATCACACGGCCTTTTCTCTTGACCACTGCTTCACCCCATCTAGAATGCTTAATAGGTACTCCCACTTTCCCAATCTCTACCCACCATTTTCCCCAACCCATCGTGATAATTTCCCTCTTAACAACACACCAAGGGTTGCTGTTGGTGATGCAGTGACTGAAGTAAAAGTTTCTTCACCAGTGACCTTCCTGGAGATGACCATTGGTTGTTGGCACATTACGAATCTTATTTAAATTAAGTCCATGTAGGCTCTTAGTTATACAGTTGTAGTCTTAGAGTCATACAGCATGGAAACAGGCCCTTCAGTCCAACCAGCCCATGCCGATTATAATCCCAAACTAAACTAGTCCCACCTAGATAACAAGCATGGGGCTGGATGAACACAGCAGGTCAAGCAGCATCATAGGAGCAGGAAAACTTGACGTTTCGGGCCTAAACCCTTCATCCCACCTACCTGCGTTTGGCCATTTCCCTCCAAACATGTCTTATTCATGATCTTATCTAGATGTCTTTTAAATGTTGTATCTGTACCTGCACCCTCCAGGTCCTCTGAAAGTTCATTACACACATGAATCACTCTCTGTATAAAAAAAGTCCGCCATCTCTTTTTTAAATCTTTCTTCTCTCACCTTAAAAATATGCCCCCGGTCTTGCAATCCCCCACCCTAAAGAAAAGACACTTGACATTCACCTTATCTGTACCCCCTCACGATGTTATAAACCTTTATAAGGTCACCCCTCAACCTCCTACAATCCAGTGGGAATAATCCCAGCCCATCCAGCCTCTCCTTATGATTCAAACCCTCCATTCCCAGGAATATCTTGGTAAATCTCTTCTGAAGCTTCTCCAGATTAATAATATCCTTCCTATAACAGGGCAACCAGAACTAGACACAAAACTGCAGAAGAGGCTTCACCAAAATCTTGAACAATCTCAACATGGCACCCCAACTGCTATACTCAAAGTAATGAAGGCAAGAGTGCTAAACTCCTTCTTAACCACCCTATCAATGGCACAGTGGTGGTGTCCCTACCTTTGGGCCAGTAGAATTGTTGCAGCAGGACCTCCTCCATTGAGCTAGCACACTCTGCTGCCAGTGGGATGGCCAGAGTGAGGGGTACTCTACCAATTTGAAAAATCATCACCCAGGGCACGAAGCCTTTCACAGTTGGGACTTTAATCATCATAATTGTCTGAGCATCTCTGGACAGTGAGTCATCTATCTGCTTCCCTGCCCATTCCTGGCAAATTTCCAAACAGCTACAGCTGCTGTTTTTGTGTTGCTAAGTCCCCTACACCTCTACCCTCACTGTGAGGAGTCTCTGGCTAATCTAGCGACTCACAAAAACACCTTCCAAACACTTCACACCACTTCCGTATATATCACAAGGGAAAAGGTTTCAAGAATGTAACTTGGCTGAAATCAGGATGCCTGGCCCTTTAAATGTAGGGCCCATCTGGCAGTTGTACACTTGTTTTTTTCTTGTATACATTAGAAAGTGCTGTGTGAACGTTTGTTGGTCCAATTTTATTTCCTAACTTCACATCAGCCTGAGCAATAGTGGCCAAATCTTGCTTTTCACTCTTGCGTCTTGCTGTAAAAACATTGAAAATGTTACACCTGTTGAAAGGGATTTCAATGCTGTGTTAGCTTCTTAGTTGCTGCTTCACATTCTCTTGAGCCCTGTAAAGACAATTTTATGGTAATTTTCTCCATAATGTTTCCCTGTGCATGGATAGTGGGTGTCACAGGTGAGGTCAGTATTTATTGCACATCTCAAATTGCTGGACAGTGGGTCTGGATCCATATGTAGACCGGACCAGGTAAGGGTGGCAGATTTCCTTCCCTGCACGATATTAATAACTAAATGGGTTTTTATGACAAGTGACTGTGATTACATGGTCACCGTTAGTTTAGCTTTTTAATACCAGAAATTTGGTTTAAAAGTTGAATTCAGTTTTCATCTCTGTGATGGTGAACTTCAAACCAAAAACTCGAGACATTAGTTTGGGCTCCTGGATTACTCGGCCAGTGATATTATCATGATGCAATCATCTCCCCCACTATCTATCTGACCCCATACGGTAGAATGAACAGAAGAGGCACTATTAAGGAAGATTGCTATCAAGAGGGATTCAAAGGTCAGAGTTGAGAGATGGATCAAGCTTCAGATGACAAACCCTTTTCACAAATCCTGGAGTGTAAGAGGATGTGAGAAGAACCTTTCAGATATGACAGAATAATCTTCTGCATAATTACATAAGGGATGGGGGACAATGGAGGGGGTAGAGGACAGAAAATATTCTTATTGCTTAAGGTAAAATGAGCTTTTTAACATCACTGCCTAAGGCGACATTATACCCAGTAATGTTGTCATGTTTGAGGGAATGGGGAGAGATAGAGATGTTCAGCTCCAGGTTTCTCTTGGAAGTAGTGGACATCATTAAGAGCCATGCTAGAATAGCTCCCTCCTGAAATCACCATTACTTACTGTGAATAATGAGTGTTTTCAGTTCAGAGAGATAATTGTTTCCCCTGGGTAGAAGAAAATAAATAGTCGTCCTGCCTCTCTGTGCCAGCAATAGTGAAATATCATCCTTCAGGCTACAATGGCATCATTTAGTCAGCAATTAATTCTTTCAGTTAAGACTGTGTGCTGAAGTGTGACAGTTTGTTATTATCACTGATGCCAAGAGTCACCATTAACTTTTCAAAGAGCAAGGCATAATCTTAAAAAGAATGTTCACCATTGTCATATTCACTGAAGAGATTGCAATAACATGTCATGCATTGCAACTTTTATCAAGCCACTGAGACTGTTTTTAGATGCATCTGGTCATTCCATCTTCCACTACAAATGATATTAGACTTAATCTGTTGTTGTTTGAGATATGGACCTGAACTTGTTTAATCGGAAGGCTGTCTCATGAAGGGTGCGGGGGATTTGGGACACAGGTTTAGAGGAGGCGTGAGGTGGCGAGTTGTAATATTCAGAATTGCTACTTTGTGGTTGGATACCAATCACAACATGTTTCATTCAGATGACGGGAAGACCACTGATGTGGTTGGGAGGAATTAATGACCCAAGCATCTTTCATCTGCTGTAATGTGACAATGGCAGACTTGTTCGTTCATTTATGATGGACAGGAAATGATGTCCCATGAGTCTTAAAGCAAATAGAAACCTCGTAGAAGAAGAAAGAACAACGGAGCATCGGTTTAAAGTGGGGTGCAAATGAAGCAAGCGTGATGAGAGACAAAACCCTTTTTTACAGTGAGTAATTAGGTTATGGAATGTACTGCCTGGAACAGAGACATTCAACAGGGCATTGGTTGGTTATTAAGATAGCAATGGTGCACAGGGATATGGGGAAATTGCAGGAGGTTGGCACTATGGAATAGACTGGTGCAGACGCAATGAGCTACATGGTCTCTTTCAGCACTGTAACAATTTTGTGATTCAAAGTACACTCGACATAACAGCAACTAAAGGAAGTTCCTGGGGATATATTCAATGACACGAGTCAACTAACCCAAGGATGACTTCACAGAAATCACTGATAAAAATATATTTAAATTAGGTGGGAGGCGCAATGAAAAGGTCAATTCTTTTGGGGAATTTTGTAGTCATTGAGGCGAAGAAAGCTGGATTCAGGAAATAAACCATGGCCAATTTTCACTCATTGTGCCACGTTAAGTACTTCCAGACCAAAGTAATGATCTCTCTATCTAAAGGCCCACCATCATTTTCTCAAAGGCAACAAATGATGGGCAGTAAATGCTCAATATATATCCTGAATATCGATAATTTCTCCCAACGCCACCCCCCGGGAAGCCGAAATTGTTTGAACAGTAATGGGATGGCCATCAGTGTCATCATGTTATAGTGTGATGTGATAGCTAGGTGCCAACATCTAGAATATTCCTAATCCTCCTCGCCATGCTGATCTAAGGGGCTGTCCAATAGCCTGTGGTAGACGATGGACCATGAATATCTCTCAACAGAGAGCCTCTTGTCTTTGATACCAGGATGCTGTTTATTGCATTTGAGTAAGCATACATTATGCATTAATATTCAGCATATTATCTATTATTAACACCAGGTAGGCAAGGTACGTGAGCCTCCATCAGGAGACTGTGCGACTTGCCAACGAACTCAAAAAGCCCAAAATGCCCACTACTCCAGCCAGAGGTTGCGTCAGATATCAAAGTGGGCAAAGCTTCATGTTAGCTCGGATTAACCCTTTCACTCCAATTACCTAATACAGCAGAAATTACACACGGTCCAAGGAAGTTTTATAAAATCATTAAGAGCATGGATAGGATGAATGGCCAAGGTCTTTCTCCCTAGGGTGGGGGAGTCATTAACTAGAGGGCACAGGTAAGATTTGTACAGCGCCATTAAAAGGCAGCTGTTGTAAAAACTTTTCACTGTACTCCTGTACTTCTGGAGTACAAGTGACAATATAGAATATTCACCTCAATTCAATTCAATTCGATATAAAATGGACCTGAGGGTGATGTGCGTATGGAACGAGCTGACAAAGGGAATGGTGGAGGCTGGTACAACTATGACATTTAAGAGGCATCTGGATGGGTGTATAAATAGGAAGAGTTTGGAATTATATGGGTCACATGTTGTTAAATGGGACCAGGTCAGATTGTGATGCCTGATTGGTGCAGACAAGTTGGATTAAAGGGTCTGTCTCCGTACTGTATGACTCTAGGGCTCTATAATTAGACATAGGAAGATTCCCACATCTTGAGAGTCAATCAAAGCACGTGCATACCTCTGTCTCCATAGCTCATCTTTTCCGGAACAAGTGTTAGTCAGAAAACATATCCGTGTCAAGTGTGGGAGACAGGTCCAATCTAACCAGCCACTGTAGGATTTGCTGCTGATATGTAACCCGTTCAGCCACATCATGATCACCCTTTCCTTGGCCATCGAGTCCTGGAATGGGACCCAAGCCCAAACCTTCAGACCCAGAGGTAGGGACACTCCCCACTGTGCACAGGACCTCCTGCAACAAATAAGAGCTTTTATTAACAGCGTTCAAGCATTTGCCAGAAGTTTTAATCAGCATTTACCTACAATAGGAGCAGTCCTTCATGGCAGGGATGTTGATTTAATGTTCAGACAAGGTCTGAAGAGAGAGTTTGCCAATCCATTGAAGGGCATCAGTAGAAATGCCGATGTGACATGTATCAGGAATGGGTTATTTTCAATGTCTGCTCAAAATAGCTTCAAAATTGGGCCCCTCTTTGACAGCAGTTCACCAGTTATGAGAAGGTGTGAAATTAATTAAGTCAACAGGAAGGATCTGGAGGAAAATTAATGCCTATCACTGAGGAGGTGGAGGGAGTGGAAAACAAGAGCTGGAAAACAATTATTATTCTTCCAGGAGCAGGGTATTTGTGAAGCAATGATAACTAGTCTCTTCGAGTGAACCTGTTAAGGTACAGAACTTGACTCAAGTGGGTAAATTTGCACACTCTGTTCATCTACATTTCAAACTGTGCAACCAGGATCATACAGCAGCATCGTATCCTGAATTGTATATTTGCTCAGTCACTTCTGGGGCTGATGAGCTTAGAGCTTAGCTGTCAGCAAATTGACTGCTTGAGTCTTGGGTATCTGCGGTGTAGCTGAGAAAACCAGCATTTTTTCTCCATCCTTAACTATTCTTTCATAGTCATAGTCGTAGAACCATACAGCACAGAAACAGACTCTCCAGTCCAAACAGTCCATGCTGAACATAACCCCAAACAAAACTAGTCCCACCTGCCTGCTCCTGGCCCATATCTCTCCAAACCTTTCGTATTCGTGTACTTATCCAGATGTCTTTTAATCATTAATTGTAAGCACATCCACCACTTCCTCAGGAAGTTCATTCCACACGCGAAGCACCCTCTGTGTAAGAAATATGCCCCTCATGTCATTTTTAAATCTCTGTCCTCTCACCTTAAAAATGTGCCCCTTAGTCTTGAAATTCCCCAAACTAGGGAAAAGACAACTACCATGAACTCTATCTATACCCTTCATTATTTTATAAACTTCTATAAGATCGCCTCTCAACTTCCTACACTCCAGTGAAAAAAGTCCCAGCCTATCCAACCTTTCTGTATAACTCAAGCATTTTATGCCCAGCAACATCCTGGTAAATCTCTTCTGAAGCATCTCCAGCTTAATAATATCCTTCCTATAACTGGGCTACCAGAACTTGGCACAGTATTCTAGAAGAGGCCTCACCAATGCCCTGTACAACCTTAACATGACTTCCCAACTCCTATATTCAAAAGACTGAGCAATGAGGGCAAGTGTGTTAAACACCTTTATAACCACCCTGTCTAAAAATGACACAAACGTCGAAGAATTACGTACCTGCACCCCTGGGTCCCTCTGTTCTACGAGACCACCCAAGGCCCTACCACTAATAGTATAAGTCCTACCCTTGCTTGTTGTGCCAAAATGTTGTTAGAATTTGCACCTCATTTTCAACCTCACTAATATTTTTTTAAATCCATAAATTTTCCACCCAGTGTCAAAATTCAACAGCAGTTTCCAAACCCATAACTTTGTCACTGCAGATGGACAAGGGCAGCAGGCGCATGTGAACGTTTGTTGTCTAAACTGTCCCCTCAAAGTTCCACTGCACCTTACTTGCAACAATATAGCTGTTGCTTCACTGCATCATTGGATCCAAACTCTGGAACTCGAACGTTTGGATCCAATGATGCAGTGAAGCAACAGATAGAATGCAGCAGTTCACAAAGGTGACCCAGAACCACTTTCTCAAGGGCAATTAAGAACATTACCAACAATGCCAATGTCCCAAGAAAGAATTTTTTCTCACTGCTGAGCTACAATATAGGTGTTAAGACAGATGTCCAATTTTCTTAGTTCTACATCTGTTAACTTAATGTGTATATAACTCTAGACAAGTCTGGAAGTTCACCTAGGCCGTAATTCTGGAAAACTCACAGCATTTTCTGGGCAAAAAATATAAGGAAACTTTTCTGTTGATGCATGGTGGGAGTATATTGAACAAAATATATATTCTCCCTTGACTTTTCTTTCCTTTGGTATATCAGAAACGGTTACATTATTGGATTGTGATCCTCTGTCTAAGCTGTCACACAGTGTTAGGTGGAAGCCTGAAAAAGGCATGAAAAATGTGAGAAAAAACAGATGCCACAAAGGGAGAAGACAAGGTTACTGACTGTGTGATTCTATAGTGCAAGATTGGAAGGACACAACCTCTTCGATTATAATCACTTATGATTATAGTAAGTCGCACACTGATGAAACTTGCCATTGTTTCATCAACAAACTCCTACTTCACATATGACAAGCATCATCTGTGTGAGTAATCTGTTTCATTACATCAGTTCCATTCATTGAGCCAGTAAAATGATTTGGACATAACAGTTTATCTTACTTTTGAGTTTAAAGCATTGCCTTGAATTTGAGTCTTGCAATTTCACAAACACAGAGCACTCACAAGCACACAGCTAAGCTTTCTTCTCTGCTCAAGTCATTCCAGGATATACTGGGCTCCTGAAACACTCCTACCTCCATCCACTTTCTCTAGGTTTCTGATAATGGACTGTGTTCTAGTACAGAGGGATTGGGTACCTGATAACAACCAAGCAGACTAATGCCTATATTCCATCAATGTTTTCATGGGTAGTGCTAGCTAAAGCTAAATGGTAAAGCTGATAATGAAAATAATCTGAAGGTGTGTCTTAAAAGTTTTCAAGTGATGGATTGGTAACCTGGCTGGAAAAGGCAGAGAAGGAAGCTAATGACTGAGAACTGACAATAGCATAAGAAAAGTTCCTCAAGAATGAAGTGTCTGCTTAAGGGACAGAGTAAAGCATAATCATGGGAGGCAATTTTCAGTCCTTTTGTAAGATAAATTAAAGATATTTTCTGTAGTTTAGATCATTAGTTGCCTAATGAATAATTTTAGACAATGTTGTTCTTGTTTGTTTCTTGCATTAAAAGTCTTAAAACTTGAAATCTTGTGTGATTCTTCCAGTCAGCCACTCAAATTTGTAATTGAAATGTTTTCAGTCTCAAAGCGAATCAAATAAACCTTTTGTGGAGCTCCAAGACTGACTGGGGTAAGTCAAAATCCTGAAGTCAAGAGTCAGGCTAGCACCTTCTGGCCAACCATAGCTAATTTGAAAGTTAGGCCTTTAAACTACAATGTAATACTAGATGTTAAATTCCTGCTGTTTTCAGGGAGTATATACTTAGCTTTGAATAAGTTTACTCCACTTAACTGTTCTATTTTATTTCAAGCTGTTGGGCTCCTGAACAGTCAGCTACATGAGACAAGTACCAAGGCTAAAAATAGGTTGATTGTCCATCCAGAATGCAGCATGTAATTGTATATTGAGTTTAATTATTTGTAACACGGGTGGAGACACTTTAAGCAGCTCCCTGCATGCATGTGAATAAATCCCTGATATCTTGAACCACTAAATGACAACTCTGCTATTTAACACTGACTTATAAAGATGGTATACATAGCAATTTCCTACTTCCAAAGGAGGAGGAAATGTGAGGACTCTTTGTCAGCAAGTCCTGTGGTTGTACTGAGATGTTTTTTGCTGGTCCTCCCCTGTGTCTCAACATACCTACGTGGGAACAGGAGTAGACCTCTCTGCCCTTCAAAGCTGTAGATAACGCCTAGACATCTACCTCAATGCCATGTTCTTTCACACTTCCGATCCCTTGATGTCATTAGTATCCAGAACATTCTCAATTTCTGTCATGAATACGGTCAATTTTAGAGCTTCCACAGGAATTTGTGTGCCTGATCAGTACTGCAGCTTTCTCACATTTAGATTCTCTGATTTAACTCTAATTGACAAAATTCAGACTTCAAGAAGCTTATCTTATCAGGCTTTACACGAACATGTACAGGGTTAATTTCCTCACCACTTTGAGGAATGACATAACTCCACAAAGGCCAGTATCCCATCACCAGGTCACCCTTTATTTACACATGTATAGTACATGGCATTGACCCAACTAGCACAGAGCCAGCTCCTAGAGTGAACAGAACCCTTGACACTCCTGTTTATATCTGTCAGCCAGGGCTCCCTGATTGGACCAGATTAACAGCCCTGATCAGGGAATTCATATTCCATGTGGTCCACCTGGCTGATCCTGTTACAATCACTACCAAGTACACATGAAGCAGGTCAATTTCTGAGGCAGGAACCTCAGAAGAAAATCATTCTCTAGCCTTATGTGATTGTAATATGCTTCCTTAAAGACCCTTACATCTTTCAAACCTTCCTATAATCCCGTCACCAGGTGACCAATGAATCCTTTTAAGTCTATCACACTATATAATTTACTTTAATTTGGAGATGCTGGTATTGGACTGGGTTGGACAAGGTCAAAAATCACATGACACCAACAGGTTTCATTGAAAACATAAGCTTTCGGAGCATTATATATGAGGAATGGGCAACATTCCGAAAGCTTGGGTTCAATTAAACCTGTTAGATTATAAGCTGGTGTTGTGTGATTTTTGACCTTAACTTACGTTAGAGTTTGGATTTTGAAATAACAGTATATGTGGGGTTTAGCCTGTGCGATTGTGCCTGTCTGGATGTGAGAAACGGAGTCAAATGATTATCCATACTTTTGCTTTAATGCCAGAATGAGAGAGAGAATTACTTAAGTGGAAATTGGAATTTGTTTGCATTGGGAGAACTTTATGAGTGGACAGAATAAACATTGAAGAGTATTAACTCATTTCAGAAAGAGCAGAAATTGACTTTTTTTTTTGCTTAGGAGAAAAACTTGGAAAGCTTTTGGTTTAGTTCACAGAATTCCTGTTTGAGGGTAGATGAAACAACACAGTTCTCCTGAGGCACAGAGTTTAAAATGTCAGAAAAGTTGGGTTACCTTGACATAAGATGTTAGTTTGAAATTCCAAACCAGATGATTTTGCTTAGAATTCAGAGTTAGTTGAGGCTGAGAAAACCTAAGCTCAGTTCTATGAATACTCAAAGAAGAGGCTATCAAACTTTCAAGACCAGGAACTGAAAGCAACAGTTAAATCAAGTCTGTGGATGTGATAGAGAAGGGAATTCTCTCTGGTGTTTGACTCCTATCAAGTGATGACGTTAGGATGATCGGATTGTATTTTTACTGTGTTTCAATGTATTCAAATTGTGTTGTACGTAAATATCCTGTTTTAATGGAATAAACTCTTGCCATATTGTTAAAACCAGATTTGGAACATTGCATGCTTGTGTTTCAGTGAAATATTGCCTAGCTAAGTTAAAGAAAAGATAAAATGTGATCCATTAATTCAGATTTTAGCCTGGGACTTGGCTTGTTCATTAATAACGTCAGCTGGGATTGTAACAATGCCAATTTGTGTGGAGAAGGAGCAACACATGACAGTCTGCTTTCTGAGGAGCTGGGTTTAGGAGGCTGTACACCTCAGTGAAGCTGTGACCTACTGCAGGTTGATCTTACACTGAACATATCTGCCTATACATTGGTCAATAAAGAATCTGCATGATATTCAATGGCAGAATTACATTTCATGGAGCCAAGAGGTCTTTGGGACATCGATTAGATCATCAAGCGAGCTTCATCCAATAGTGTCAAGTCCAGGATGATTCAGCATTTCCAGCAGGGCAGGAACCCTGGGAGAATAAAATGCCTCATGGATTATGAACTGGTGCAGATGTTGTAACCATGAACCTATGTCCAATTCAGCGGCGAAGGTGCTATCAACTGAACCACATGTATGCGCTCGAGCAACTAGAATATGGATTTAAATGAAATGGAGACATCTCAATTCAGTGCAGCACTTGTTGCTTGTTTTAACATGTGCACACTCATTTTAAATCTGTGTCCTACTATGCAATCATTCTGCAGTATTTCTCACAGAAAGAAGGTCTTGAGGATTTTAACTGCCTGAGATTGGTGCATCGTAGAAAACGAGAGAGAAAATGTTACATAATCCCAAACTATGCTGTGAACTTCTTTCTGAAGTGTTTGTTACTGTTGTGTGACATGTATCAGCCAAGATGTGAATAGGAAGTTCCCACAAACAGCAATGTATGAATCGGAAGATCCCACAAACAGCAATGTATGAATTGGAAGATCCCACAAAC
>JAHRHZ010000028.1:895830-919363 GCA_024137785.1 Ginglymostoma cirratum
GGAAGATCCCACAAACAGCAATGTATGAATGGGAAGCTCCCACAAACAGCAATGTAATGAATGAATAGGTAATCTCTTTCCATGCTGTAGGCTTGAGGGGCAAATATTGGCTGGGGTTTTGCTTCAGAAAAGTACTGTGGGATCTTTTAAACCCCCTGAGTGTGCAGAGGCGTCTTGATTTATTATCTCTTCCAAAAGGGATAGCTCGTGTCTGAGATGGTTAGATAACGTACTGTGCCGTGATACTACTGGGAAAAGGAAATGTTGTCACCGGTGCTGTCGTTCTTTACAGGAAATTGATCAAAACGTGAATGAGGTGTGTGAGAAAGCAGTTTGCTGGCTCAACATAGATAGTCAAAGGTAATCAAGTAATAAAAATAAAGGCAACCTTAATAACAACCCTGTCAGATCAAATGCAATATGGGTCTGACAGCTGAGTCCGTTCCTGCTGGCATCCAGCGAATAGATTTGGAGTCTGGGTTACACAAGTAACTGATTTGGAATGAAACTTCTGGGTGGCAGCATAATATTGAAGAATATCATTCTTGACAAAATTACAAATCATAAGAGGACAAAAGAGAAGAGGAAGAAGCAGGAATAGAGAAAATCAAAAGTAGAAGATGCAAAGGACTCAAAATATAACAGCATTCTGCCAGAATCTTCCTGCTCAAGGGTCAAATTCAAAACTAATACCAAGCACTCGCTTGCAGATGTTGACCTTCTGCAGAATTGAAATCCTCACAAAAACACATGCGTAAACACATGCTAAGTTTCACTAAATTCAGCTAATAATTACACGATCTGGTAGCATGACCTAGTAGTCATAGAATCATACAGCGCAGACGAGACCCTTTAGCCCATCGGGTCTGAACCAGCCCTTCGACATTATTCCCAGTTTCCAGCCTTTGGCCCATAACATTGAGTGCCAATGCATTGCAAGACCTCATCATGTACATTTTAAAGGTTGTGAAGTTTCCTACCACTGTTAACCTTCCCCAGGCAGTGCATTCCAAATTCCTACCATCCTCTAGGAGAAAAATGTTTTCCTCAAATCCCCTTTAAATCTCTTGCTCATCACTTTAAAATTATGCTCCTTCATTATTGACCTTTCAATCTACCCTGTCCATGCCCCTCATATCTCCTCTACCCTAAAGAAAACAACTTTGAAATACAAAAGAATATGGGGCAACTTTAATGAAATGCACAAGATTCCTAGAAGACTTGAGAGATTGTTCTACCTTGTGGGACAGTCTAGGACCAGATGCATCATCTCAGAATAATGCATCTCATTTAAGACAGAGGTGAGAAGGAAATTCTTCTCTCAGAGGATAGTGAATCTGTGGAATTGTTTACCACAGAGGGCTGTTGAGATTGGGGTCAATTAATTTAAGATTGAGGTAGATGCATTTTTAATCAGTAAGGGAATCAAAGGAATGGCAGAACAGGAAGATGGGCAGAATGGCCTGTTTCTGCTTCTAATTGTTATGGTTATAAGATCTTTTGGTCTAGCCAGTCTCTTTTCATAGACAAAATGCTCAATCGCATGTAACATCCTGTTGAATCTCCTCTGCAACCTCTACAGTGCAATCACATCCTTCCTGCAGCCAGGTGACCAGAACTGTGCACAGACTTTTATCTGTGGCCTAACCAAAGTTACTGAAGAAGGGTCCAGACCCAAAAGGTCAGCTTTCCTGCTCCTCTGAGGCTTCTTGGCCTGCTGTGTTCATCCAGCTCTACACCTTGTCATCTCCAACATAACCTTAGTGCTCTTATAATCTAAGCTACCACTGAAAAAGCTAAGTATCCTGTATGCTTTCTTATCTACCTCATTAAGCTGTCCTGTCAGCTTTAGGGATCTTTGGATAAGCACCTCAAGATCCCTCTGTTCCTCTGAGATTCCTAATATTCTGCTATTCACTGAATATTCACCCAAAGTGCACCACTTCACACTCATCAGGGTTAAATTCCACCTGCCACTGATCTGCCCATCTAACCAATCCGTCTATACCCTCCTGTAACCTAAATCTTTCTTCCTCACCCACTGTCAACCAACCAGCCAATTTTCATGCCCTCCACAAACTAACTTATCATCCCCCTTACATCCTCATCTATATTCTTGAACAATAAGGGAGCCCAGCACTGATCCATGTGGTATGCCACTGGGTACTTGTCCGTCCTCAGTCTTACAAATGGCCTTCTACCACTTGTCTCCTATTACTCAGATAATTTTGGATCTAACTTGTCGAATTACCCTGGATCCTGTGTGCTTCTGCCTTTTAACAGTCTCCCACATCAGATTTTCTCCAGTGCTTTTCTGAGGTCCATATAAACCACTTCAGCTGCACTGCTCTCATCTACAGACCTGGTCACCTCCTCAAAAATTCTACCTGACAAAACCTTGCTGACTATCCCTGATCAAACCTTCCCTCTCCAAGTGGAGACTGATTCTCTTCTTCAGAATTTTCTCCAATAGTTTCCTTACCACTGATGAGAGACTCATTGATCTATAATTTGCTGGCTTATCTCCATTTCTCTTGAAAATTGGGACCACACTAGCAGTCTTCCAATTCTCTGGCCAGACAGCCAAAGCCTCTGTAATTACCTATCTTGTCTCCCACAGCACATACAACTCATCTCGACCTGGGGATTTGCCCCCCTTCAAGTTTACCAAAACCTCCAATACCTCCTTACTCTTTTTGTCAGACTGTTCAAGAACCTCACAGTCCCCCTTCCAGAATTCTGTACCTACATCCTCCTTCCACCAAGTGAAGAGGGGCGAACAAGTAGAGTCAAGAAAGGAAGAAATAAGTTCAGTTAGGCAGGAACAAGCTAAATTAGTGGGTCTGCCAGGGAAATATTGTAGATTTTGTAAGGACGTAAAAGTGGGCTATGCACAGTGGGGGGACTATGAGGTGGGAACCTGTGGAGGGGACATTTCCAGGGAAGATGTAGCCTGCGGCAGCTTTGGAAACTACAGCCTAATGTTCAATGGTGGAGTCAAGGTCCAGGGGGTAATAGGAAGAAGTGTCTCAGAGTTGGTACTGAGTGTCTGCCAGGTACAGGCCAGGCAACAGTGCCACCCTTTTCAGCAAGTTTGATCACAAATTTAGGGGCAGACCTGAGAGGATAGAGTGCAGCGAGTTCAGAGGGAGACAGGTTAGAGGGGCTGAGGGGAGCAAAGAAATTAAGGTACCTAATGTCACATTGTCAGTTCTCAATGTAGAGATCAGTGCAGGTTTATGGCCAGAGGGAGGGGAAGTTTAGGACCCTGGTGAAAGGGTCTGAGTAACATTCCTTAACACCCGAAAGGTAGAGAGAACATGTTTATTAAAACATTGGATGAGATTAAGAATGAATGGAACTAGGGACCAAGACAGCTTTGAGAGAGATAGCTAGGCAGGGAGACTAGCAGTGAGGTGGAGAGCCAATAGAGACAAAAGTCAAGAGTGTGTATGTGGCCATGCACATCATTGAAGGTGGATCCCAGGATGCAGCGGAGCAGCTGCCTGAGGAATGTTGTATGTTTAGCAGATATATGTAATCCTGGGTGGATTCAAAACATGAAGGTTAGAGCTTCAGTTGCAATCTGTGTATGGTAAGGCAACACCCAATACAGTGGCTTGCTTGTCATATGTCAAGAAAATCATGCTGACTTTCATTCATTCATTCAATCAAAGTTTTACAAGTGCTAATTAATTTTGTACTGGATTATTATCTCTAAATGTTTTCCCATCTCTACAATTGGGTCAAAGGGTTGCTTCACATTGGATTTATTCTGCTCCCACTTACTTCAGAAGGATAACTCACCGAAATTCATCAACGCTCTTACCCTTCCCATCCAGTGACAATGAAAGGACCAAATTCAAAAATTCCAGGGCAGAGACTCATAGAAATTCTAATCATGTGACAGCCCTTTATTCCATTATACAGCAACAAGGGGAAAAATTGTGAAAGACGGGCTTCAGAACCAGAGCACGGAAGGAGCCGCTAAGACTGAAAGCTCAACGTGCTGATGACACCAGAAAATGACATGAATGTTAGCACAGTTATCAGATGGGCAGAGGACAGAGGATGGTGGAGACAATTAATGGCTGGTCTCAGCAATACTGAACTGGCCGACAGAAAGATAGAATCAATCCGTCAGTCCCAAGCAAGCTGCAATTTATCAAAGTGAATTAGAATAATAAAACTCCATTCATTCATCCAACAAATTACTGTCATAAAGAGTGATAAGAGAGAATGACCTTTATTTTCCTCTTGAAATTCTGATGGGAACTATAAATCAGCAGCCATGTAGAAGGAACAATAATGATTTCAATGAATAAGGATGCTTTAAAGAAAGCAACACAATACTTCTTTACTTAAACCAAGAAACTTAGCGCACACAGAATTTATCTAAGAAGGGTATACTTTATTTAGTACATGATCTGCTCTTGACTGAAGGAACTGTTTTTATGGTTAATTAGCAATAAGGAAATGCAGGCAAAGTACATTAGGTTAAAAATAAGCCATGTGGTATTCACGTCAAGCCGATTTGTTTTAATAACTTTTTTCTCTAGTATTTCAATGAAAGCCTTAACCCCTTTTCTTTTATTTTAAAGTGATGCTGAATTTCCAATGTAGGAGCTTCATAACATCTATAATATAATCAAATACATACAAAATTATATCAATGGCATGGTGAAAGAGCATGACATCGATCACTTACAAATGTATTGAACTTTTAATTGCGCCCTTATTTAAAAGAAGACATACAGTCAACAAATTAAATTGACTAAGAATGTAAATTCAGAGCAGTGTCATTCAGTAGTTGTCTGGAGGGCCTATGTGAATTATCCTCACTCCAGAGGGAGACCCTAAAATGTCACATGTGACAGGTGTCACGGAAGTTTCAAAGGGAGAAATGCCCTACAAACTGAAGCGTAATTTCCTTTGATAATCTCAGAATGTGAAAATGATGAGAATAGGCAGCAGTCAGAGCAATGGACATGCTTGTGTTGTCCACTCGCAAGAATACAGGGGCTAAAAAATGTCATTTTCAGTCCTGGTCTGTGCATGCTAATGTGCAAATGTGTTTGCTGTGAGAGTCACATCTGAGAAAGCCCCTAGTTGCACTATAGGAAAAAAGAAAGGAAGTCTTTCCCTCTTTGCTTGAAGCCAGAAAGTAAGTGAAACTGCAGTTGAAAGGAAACAGAACAAAAGGGTTTCAGCTGACTTATGAAACGAAGCATCTCAAAACCAACTGCTCACCTGCCAACATCAACACTACCAGCACATCATTGCAACTTCTAATTGCCTAATCTTGATGGAACTCAGAGACTGATTGAATATCATTTCGATTTTTTATCCTTTCTTAACTCCCATTTTTCATCTGTGTATATGTGGGGTGTTATTATTTCTTCTCACATTAGGTAAATAGTAACCTCATTCTTTTGTTAATTCAAGAAAGCCTGGTGAAATTTGCCCATTTTTAAATACAAGTTCATTTGAGTCTGGGAGAAAGGGAAGGGATCCTTTATAAATTAACCTTTTTGTGACCAACCAAAGGGGCAGATGAATAATATGGAGGAGCCAGTTCACCTTCTTCACCCAGGACCTTGATCATTTGTGGGATCCCGTCTAGCACTGTGATACATTGGGGAATCTCACCCACTGTCTGGTTGTAACAACTCAGATAAAATTACATACAGCAAATTCTTCCATTTCTTCAACTGGAAGGGACAGCCATCAATGACAGTTTTGTAACCCAGATCCTGAGAGTCAATACAATAAAACAGGCTCTAGTCTCAAGAGTGGTGCTGTATGTATCCTTAATTAAGATTTTCTGTAATAATAAAGAAAATTGATCAACAAATGAGAGGAAATATCTGTTACTATTGTTGTTAACCACAACTTCAGATTCTATCAATAATATCGTCATTCTATACCCTATTCTCTAGAATAGTATAAGTGTTAGACGATGAGATCTTGATAATTTACTCCTCAAATCAATAAGATTCCTTAACACCAAATAGCTGATATCACACTTGTAATACTTAATACTCCTAAAATGCATTCCATTCAGTCTTAGTCTGCAGAAATGAAAATGTGTTCCAGTTACAGATCCAAATATTTCTTACAATGTAAGATATACTTGCTGTCCTGTGGCTATTCAAGCAAGTACCCTAATGTTTTAAGTACTTAATGTTTAATGGCTATCATAAGTCAGCGTAAATTTATTTGCAGCTTATCAAAAATACATCATATGCCTTTTTAAAACAGGTACCTATCATAGAATCATACGGCACAGAAGAAGGCCACTAAGCCCATTTTGATGTCCTTCTGAAGAAGCATTTCATCTAAGTGTCACTCTTCCCTGAACGTTTTGCCTCATAGCGCAGCACCTACTTCCTGTTCAAGAAATAATCCAATTCCCTTTCGCATGCCTTGATTGAACCTACCTCAACTGTACTTTTGGGCAATGCCACTTCCAATCTTATGATTGAGGAAAGATCATCAGGAAGCAGCTGAAGATGGTTGGGCCTAGGACGCTGCCCTGAGGAACTCCTGCAGAGATGCCTTGGAGCTGAGGTGACTGAGCTCCAACAACCACAATCATCTTCCAACGTGCCAGGTAAGACTCCAACCACTGGAGAGTTTGCCCCCAGATACCCATTGATTCCAGCTTTTGCTAAAGCGCCTTGATGTCACACTTAGTCGATTGATGTCAAGGCCAGTCACTCTCACCTCACATGTCGAGTGAACACCCTATGCCTGCCAACCCTGTTTTGGAGATCTCACCTCCTCCCAGCTGGATCTCTGTGTCCATCTCCTCTATCCGGCAGAGTGCCAGGAGCTGAAGAGAAGGCATCTTGTGCTGCTGCTGGTTTTGATCTACATTTTGCTGGAGCTGTTGGTGTCCCTATTGCTGCCCTTCTTGTTCCTCATCCGAGGTTCAAGCTGGAGTTGTGTTAGCTGCTCCCATGCTGTGGGGCTAGCTGACAGCAGGGAAGCACAGATCAATGTGCATGAAGTCCAGTTCAGGTGAACTACCTCTTAAAAAATCAGCTGTCATAACTGTGAGGGCACACTTTCTGAAGAAGAGCTATTTGCAGCTACCATTGTATCTGGAGCTCTTTCAGCTTCGGATCGACTAAAAGGAGCAGACCGTGTTTATTTTAATTGGGATGCAACACACAGTTCCGTTCAAATCTCCTAAGGCAAGGATTTAATTTTCAAAGTTTTATTAAAGCAGCCTCAGCACCTCTGCCAGGTTGGTAGGCTGAGAAGAAGAAGGGTCTAGGGCCGAAGCGTCAGCCTTCCTGCTCCTCTGATGCTGCTTGACCTGCTGTGTTCATCCAGCTCTACACCTTGTCATCTCAGATTCTCCAGCTTCAGCAGTTCCTACTATCTCAGGCACAGGGTCTGATCGATATGTGAGGTGACAGCGACTGCCCTTGACATCAATGCCACTTTTGACTGAATCTGACATTAAAAACCCCCATCCACGGGAATCAGGGGTCAAACCCTCTGCTGGGTGGAGTCAGACTCAGCAAATGGGAAGATGGTTGCGGCTGTTGGAAGTCAGTCATCTCAGCTCCAGGACATTTCTGCAGCATTCCATTAGGGAAGTGTCTCAGGCCCAAACATTACAGCTCCTTCGTAAATGACCTTTGCTCAGTCATAGATCAGAAGCGGGACTCTCTACGATGACTGCACAATATTCATTCCTGTAGGTGGTGCGATTAGTAAGCACATGCTGAAACGTAACATCACTGCTAAGCAACAGGATGATAGTGCTGCCAGCCACAAAGATGGTCTTGTCCATACATCCACGCAAGTGACTTGAGTTCAAGAGTAGAAGCCTTGCAATGCTTGTGTACAGTTTGGTGAGCCTACACAGTGTTTTGCAAAGTATTCACCTCTATGTGCTTAATGCAGTACTCTAAACTGTGAGGGGGACATTCTGAGGACTCGTCTTCCACATTTCAATCAGATGATTTATCTTATTTTTAAATTTGTGACTAAGCCGTGCGTCATATTTCTGCACTCTGTGACTATGAAACTGATGGTCAGTCTGTCTCTTTGTGCGATAGACACCATTGTATTCAGGACCACATCAACACTGGCAGGCAGGCATTAGCACTGTAGACTGACACCATATACACATGGGCAGACAGATACCGGCAGAGCAGGTCCTTCTGTCAAAGGGGCCATCTGCACTTGCTCGGGGTCCCACTTTTAGCATTAGAAACGCATGCTTCACGTTTTAAACAACGTCCTAACTCCGAACAACACAGCCAGCGGTTTCCCTCACCCAGCGTGCAGGCTCACACTCGTTGTTAACTTTTAGCGCGTTCTAGGATGCAGGGTGTTGATACCCGAACACAAACTAGAATAAAGGAAAGAGATAGAGCAAATGCCACCCACAACAAACAGGGACAGGAAAATGCTGCATCACTCATGAAATGAAGACAATTTTAGACAATTTTAATCAACCTGTCTGGGAATGTTATGACGGACCTTAGAGGAGGTGGGATTTGAACTTAGGCCTCCTGGCTCAGATATATGGACACTATTATTGCACCACAAGAGACCTTAATGAAAAGACATTTACAATGGATCAGTTTACAAGAAAGATGAACTACATTCAGGTACTCTGCACTGAATGATGGGAACTAACCATGTTGCCATTAAGACCTGAATGGTAGAGACAGATGTATGAAAATGGAGATTCAAATTGCTGATGGTATATTGTCAGTCTGAAGCGTGTAGTCCCCTGGAGATAGGAGTGTGATTCTATATTCTGGTGTATTTGCAATGCATATATCTTCACAATGGTCACTGTCACACTCCTGAAAGAGAATAATTGGGTAGGAATTTCATCTCAGGTCATCAGCCAGATATCAGCCAGATCTCCATTATCTGTTTAGGCTCAGTGGTTAGCACTGCTGCCTCACAGCACCAGGGACCCAGTTTCAATTCCACTCTCAGGCGACTGTCTGTGTGGAGTTTTCACATTCTCCCGATGTCTGCATGGGTTTCCTCTCACACTCCAAAGATGTGCAGGCTAGGTGGATTGGCCAAGCTAAATTGTCGGTAGTGTTCAGGGATGTGTAGATTAGGTGGGTTATAGGGGGATGGGTCTGGGTGGGATGCTCTGAGGGTCAGTGTGGACTTGTTGGGCCGAAGGGCCTATTCCACTTTGTAGGGATTCTCTGATTCTATGTTTACCGAATGTCAAACCCATGTCCTCATTCTTATGGAAATGGGGGCAACGGACTATCACATTTCAACTTTCATCATCTGATGTTAATTCCAGGGATCTTTCATGAACTAAAATTGTTTTAAAATGGGGAAAAAATTGCATAAAATAGTCATAATTATTACCTGATCACGGTTTGAGGCAAAACGTCAATAAATAAGACCCCGTCTAAACTGAACTCAACATGTCATCAAAATGAAAAGAAAGCCACTCTGATTTGTATTTCCTGTTTGATTTATACCTTTTACAAGTTACACAAATTGGGACGAAAGTCACCTCGAGATTATTCAGCCTAAGAATAGGTGAGGCCAGACATGGGTATTCACAAAGGAACGGCATTCCAGGGAACAGGTTTTGAGCAGGGACAGGGAAAAACATGGACTTGTAACAACAGCACTGGAATATTTGCTCTCCCTTTCTGTCCCTGTTTCTCCAAGCATCTCAAAAAACAGCAGACAGTGATAAAACAAATCGGAGGAATATCTAATTAACGATAATGCCAAATTTTGCCACTGCCGAGGATAAAGGACATTAAATAAACAACCACAAGCTCAGGTTAAAAATAAACAACTCAAGGACTGTAATGTCTTTGTAAATTGCCTGTGTTGATCCTTATTGAACCTTATACCAATGTTAGTGTATGTGGTTGATGTGACTTTACTGTTCTTCTTGAGGTTCATAGTAATAAAATTCTTCTCCCATTCATTTAATTAGACCTTGTAGTCGTGTCCTTAAGTTTGATTAGTACTAAATCTTACTTGAAGTGTGATAGAGCTTTAGTGCTAAAAATAATTTAAAATCTTTGTTGCAGCCAACTGAGTGGGATGAAAAGACAGCAGCTGATTCACCCCTCCTCACCTGTTACAACATTACAAGTGACTGTCAGACTGTGTTCAAGAAAATTAAAGATTCCAGAATTTAACACTGCGTCTCAATTCTTTCATTATGTCAAAATGGTATACATTCAGGCTGAAACAAGTCATTAAATTATACCATGCGCAATAAAAATAGATGTCAGGATACAGCCTGGTCGTGATGATAAAATCTCCGTGACTTTCGGATCCAGAATACATCCCAGAATCAAAACACAGTCTCTGTGAAGCCATACAGAGTGCCATACAAGTCACTTTCTATTCCAGATTTCCCTGAAAATTGCAGTTGTCTTTGCCTCAACTATTCCCCGGAACTCCGTTTAGATAAGTCTGGAAGGAAGGGGCAGTGATTAATCGTCAAGTAAAGAGCTGGCACCGAGAAACGGAAGGGACACAGAAGAATGATGTGGGGAGAATTTCAGCTCCCCACTTTGCATTATCTGCGCTGGCACTGACTGGGTCTTGGCTACATTTCGTTTACTCTTGTATTAGACCTTCATTTCTCATGAAGCGTCTATGGGCAGTTTAATAAGAATTACATTTCCTCTGACACCAACTTTACACCAACTGTGTACCTACGGCAGAAGAGATTAAATATGGAGAATATTGCAGCAAGTACAAAAGCTTTTTTCCAGTTCATCTCAATCTTCTAACCTCTAACTACTGAATACAAATTCTGGTGCTAAACTGATTGGCTCGTTTTATTTCTTGTAGTAATTCTGTTGCCAAGTTAGTGTGAAAAGCTGAAGGTTCCATTACTTATGAATTTTAACAATTGAAAACCTTTTTTCAACAATTCTACACTCTAGAGGTCTGGAATATAAGGATGCAGAAGTTATGCTGCTGCTATACAGAACCCTAGTTAGAATCATCATCATCATAGAACCCTTAGACCCCGCTTGGAATACTACGAGCAGATCTGGGCACCACATCTTATGAAGGATATATTGGTCTTGGATGGAGTACAATGTACCTTTACAAAAATGATACCTGAACTTCGGGGGTTAAGTTACAAGGAGAGATTATACAAATTAGTCCTGTTTTCCCCAACATTTAGAAGATTAAGTTGTGATCTGATCGAAGTCTTCAGGATAGGGGAGGTGATGGTCTAGTGGTATTGTCACTGGACGGTTAATCCAGAGACCCAGATAATGTTCTGGGGACCCGGGTTTGAATCCTGCCATGGCAGATGGTGGAATTTGAGTTCAATAAATATCTGGTATCAACAATCTAATGATGACCATGAATCGATTGTCAGGAAAAACCCACCTGGTTCACTATTGTCCTTTAGGGAAGGAAACTGCCATCCTTGTGCCAGAAAGCACAACACAAGCTTTCATCTTCTTTTGATCCCCATATCTTATGATTTACAGTATGGCTAATAATTTCCTCTAGTTCCATCCTCAGCTTGGAGTTTGTTGTCCATTGTGTTTTCTCCACCTCAGTTGTTACACATCAGTTTCGTCTTTGCCTCTCGGTCATAAAGTTGTGGGTTCAAGTTCTGTTTCAGAGACTTGCCTCAGTATAAACTTTATCATAGTTCTCCATTGCAATACTGAGGTAGTGCTGCACTATTGAGAGTACAGATTTTTGGACACTAAACTGAGGCTCTGTCCTCTTAGGCAAACAAAAAATTTCAAAATGGGACCAAGGAGGTTTCCATGGTGTCCTGGCCAATATCATTTAAACAGCTTATAGCAGCGTGCTAAGCATCTTTATATTCCAAGGACTGCAGTGGTTCAAGACGGCAGCTCATCTCCACCCTCTCCCAGAGAAATTAGGGATGGACAATAGAAGATTTCTGAGCCAGTGTCTTCGGCATGTCATGATGGGATTTTAAAAAAGCAGCCAATTTGTGCGCAGAAAATTCCCACAATTAAAAAGAAATTTCAAACGTACTTATTTGGGTGTAAATCCTGTTAGGAGGTGTAGAGGACATAAAAGGTGCGTGGTGACTGCAAGTCTCCTTTTCTTTTTGCTTTTCTACTTCTTAACTCTGTCCACATTATGAATATTCCAAAAAACAGGCACCCTCCCAGGGCTGACAAAGTTAGAGAATAATTCCCAAAACAGTCAATTCCTACCAGATCTGGAACCAATAGAAGATCATATATAGCCTGACAATTACTTCCTCCCTAATTTATTTCTGTCTGTCATTTATGTTATTCAAGTTTGATTGTCTAATATTTTTGAACATCTTCAGCTTTTGTCTTAGCCTTCCTTTATAGCTCGAGCTAAACTGATATCGTTAACAGAGCTCTACATGCGAATCATAGATATCCTGCCGAATAAAGACAAGTAAATCGGAACGGATATAAATTTCTCAGACAGGTTTTAAAAATGTTATTCACTAAGCTAACATATTCATTTGGTAGACATTCTGCACAGTGATTTTGCCTGCATTTCCTTCCTGTTGGATTTAGAGATGCAAAGCATGTTTTTGTATTTAGAAAGTTGTTGCCACTGGTGTAAATATTAAAAAGATGATAGATCTATCTTTCAGAGTGTTTTTATGCAAAGTATTCAGAGAATGGTCTATAATATATTTTGTTCAAAGGATCAATTTCAAGAACACAAGATGTTTGCAGCTGTGATTAATGGAAGAAAGCCTTGATCTGGTAATCAGGTTCCATAATAATGCGACATCGTCTGATCCTAGATGTGGGATTCTAAAACTGCAGCGGTGTTTCTGAGTCTACATCAGTGCAGACATTGTGAGCATGTTAACACAATTTTAGTGCTCGTTTCCCAATGATGACAGCAACTTTATGCTTTTGGCATTTGGTTATTAAGGCCAAAACATTCATTACAGATTTGTGGCATTGTGGGAGTAAAGATATCGCTTGGTCTGTGTGTACGCTGTTCCGATATTGAGCATTTCTGATTAGTATTTTCATGAGGGTCTGGGAATTTGCATTCGGTGGAGTTATGAGGCAGATTGTGACATGAACCAATACATAAGACATAATTGACTGTAACTCTACCGTTTTCAACCTCAATGCTCCTTCTAATATACCCTTTTAACCGTCCCGAGGTAAACTCACACTCAGCACCAGCACTATGTAAAGGGATCATCAATTACGTTGTACCCAATCCAAGAGCCCATTCTGCACAGAATTCCTATTCCCATCTCTGACATAGTACCATAGAATGGGGCATCACAAACTTTGCCATTTGAGTTGTTTTCCTTGTAAGTGCTTTTTGGAAGAACTGATATGAGGTCTCACTCCTCTCCTTCTCTGGAGGGAGGGATGCCATTTTTTTTTCCTTGTGAGCATTTGCTTAATGTTTTGAAGTCTTTTAAATCTGCCTCCATTACCATTCCAAGCAACACACACCAGATCATAACAACAACTCAGTGAGTGAGAAAAGACTGAACGAAAAGTGCACCAGCCTCTCGCATGCAAAACGTCTCCACTCTTGTAAATACACTTGAAGGAGAATAGAGACTGTACATTCTATCCATGCAGGTTAAATGTCTGACTGAAGTTCATGCAGCAGAATTTATAGAAAGCACAGTAATGGGCACTTTCCTGTGATGGACTGAATTTCAAAAAGTAGCAACTTTCCAGCTGTGTGGGCCTCTGAGGGCCACTGGCTCTCCTTTGTCTAATTTGCTCATTACCTCCTCAAAGATTTTTAACAAATTTGTCAGGCATGAACTCCCTTGACTAAACCATGCTGACTCAGCCCTCTTTTACCATCTACTTCCAAGTACTCTGCAATCTCACCCCCAATACTAGACTCTAAAACCTTATCAAAGACCGAGGTCAGGCTAGCCAGCCTAAAGCTCCTCGCCTTCTGTCTCCGTCCCTTCTTAAACAGAAGCATTACATTAGCCATTTTGCAGTTCTCTACGACCCTCCCAGACTCCAGTAATTTCTGAAAGATTTAGGGCAGCACGGTGGCTCAGTGGTTAGCACTGCTGCCTCACAGCGCCAGGAGCCCAAGTTCGATTCCACCCGACTGTCAGTGTGGAGTTTGCACATTCTCCCTGTGTCTCCGTGGGTTTCCTCTGGGTGCTCTGGTTTCCTTCCACGGTCCAAAGATGTGCAGGTTAGGTGGACTGGCCATGTTAAATTGCCCATAGTGTTCAGGGATGTGTAGATTAGGTGGGCTATAGGGGGATGGGTCTGGGTGGGATGCTGTGAGGGGCTGTGTGGACTTGTTGGGCTGAAGGGCCTGTTTCCACACTGTAGGGATTCTACGATAACGACCAATGTCTCTTCAATATCCCCTGGGATGTAGTCCAATTGGTCCGGGTGATTTGTCCACCTTCAGACCTTTCAGTTTCCCCAGCACCTTCACGTTCATGATAGCCACTATACTTACTTCAACCCCCAAATCTCTTGAAGTTCAGATGCTGCCGATGTTTTCCACAGTGAAAGCTGATGCAAAATACTTATTCAGTTCTTCTATCATTTCTTCGTTCCCCATTACTCCTTCTCCAGCCTCATTTTCCAATAGCCCAATGTCCATTCTTGCCTCTCTCATACCTTTTATACATCTAAAAAAAACTCTTACAATCTACTTGTACATTACTAGCTAACCTACTCTCATATTTCATCTAATTGTTTTTTTTTTAGTTGTCTTCTGCTGATTTTCAAAGACTTCCCAGTCCTCTGGCTTCCTACTGAACTTCACCACATTGTATGTTTTTTCTTTTGCCTTTATGCTGTCCTGGAATTCTCTTGTCAGCCATGGTCACCTCATCCTCAGTATGTTCCTGCATATTTGGGGTGAATTGCTCTGCATCTCCTGAATTCCTTCCAGAAACTCCTGCAATTGCTGCTGCACCATCTTTCCTGCCAGGATCTCTTTCCAATCACCTCTGGCCAGCTCTTCCCTCATTGCAGTTATCTTTACTCAATCGTAATACCACTACATCTGATTCCAGATCCTCCCTCTCAAACGGCAAGGTGAATTCTGTAATATGGTCACTGCCCCCTAAGATTAGGGCTAGAGGTTAGAGTCAGGGTCAGTGCCAGGGTCAGGGTAGCTCCCTAACCAAGTCTGCCTCACTATACATCACCGAATCCAGAACTGCCTGTTCCCTAGTAGGCTGTACCACAAGATGCTTCAAAAAAAAAACCATCTCATAGACATTTCACAAATTGTTTTCCTTGAGATCCGCTACCAGCCTGATTTTTCCCAGCCCGTTTGTATATTGCATATTGATTATTGGAATAGTGCCTTTGTTACATGCCTTTTCTATCTTCTGATTTATTTCCTTCCTCAAGGTTGTCACCTGCACTGCTGAACATCACGGAATCATTAGTGAACATATATATGCTCCTACAAGTGGTGTTTCTTATCATAATGCATACAGCAAACATGAAGTATATTAGCTCAGAATTATGACAGTAACAGTCTATGAAAGCAACATAGCTTTTGGGATACACTGAGATATCTTTCACTCAACACTACAAGCACAGAAGAAAAATCTTCCTACACTAACAAGTTGTTGAAATTGAACATGATTAAAAGACCAAGTAAAACGTAAGTAGCGAGTTTGGAGCATCTTCTGTACTCAATGAATCTAACCAATTCTTAATTGCAAGGAAATAAGCATATTTCTCAATTTTTGATCCGTCTCATAATTGAATGTTTCCAATGGGAATTACTTGAGAACGTGGATCACCACAGAATAATTGCATTGTCATTTTCTCCAATGTTCTCCAATATAATGAGATTGAATTACTTACTGTGACTGGTAATCGCTCACTGCTAGCCTACTGAAGGATGCTCGTGTGTGGGACCTGCCACTATTACAAGAGGATTGGTGAACTGGATTCAATTTATGTCTTTACGTCCATGAGATTTTACATTGGTTGAAGAATTTGCAAGTTGAATTTATGCCAGGCCATGCAAGAACATCCCTGACATAACTATTATCTCACAGGAGTTTAAAGATACAATATTATTAGTATGTCATGCTTAATATTCCCACTGGAAAGCAAATTGATTGATCTGTTAGTTTAAATTGAAAGTATTTTATAATTGCTAATTCAGGGCTCAGTGTCAGTGAATGTTTCAAATTCAGTCATTTCCCATGGCACAAATCATCGGGGATAAGGGGAAGACTGACTGGAGCACGCTGAAGCCACAAGAGAAGGTTTCCACTCTTTAATACTGTGTCTCTCTCCTCATGGTGTCAGGAGGACCTACTGTCACAGGACCTCTTGGCACACGTGTGTGTGGATGGTAAGGATGGTGAGAGGGCAGTCTGGCAATGTGAGGAGGCCGTGACATCTGAGCGTGTTTTCTACCACTCACAGGTACTCGTACTGGTTTTGCCTGCAACATATGAGCATATGAATTAGGAACAGAAGTTGGCCACTTGGCCCTCCAATCTTGCTCCATCTTTCAATAAGATAATGGCCAATCAGTTAGTTTGCCATATACCCAGTCAGTATTCAATAACCTTTGATTCCCTGGCCCAATAAGAATCTACCCCTGCCCTAAAATGATTCAATGCCTCTACCACCTTCTGAGGCAGATAGTTGTACTACACTCAGAGAGAAAAAGAAATCTTTTCACCTCTGTCCCAAAAGGGGCACCCCTAATTTTAAAAGAATGTTCCTTAGCTCTGGATTCACCCACAAAAGGAAACACCCTTTCCACATTCCCTTTGTCAAAACCATTCACGACCTTAGAAGCTTCAATCAAACCAATTTCTAAACTCATCTAACTACAGCGAAAACAAGGCCCGCATGTCCAAAACTTTTTTCCCTCATAAGACAAACTGCTCATTCCAGGTATCTATCTATCCTCCAAACTGCCTCCAATGAATTTACATCCTTCCTTAAATCAGGGGACTAAAACTGCCCGCAGTACAAGAGATGTGGTCTCACCAGTGCCCTGTAATACTGAAGCATAACATCATTACTTTTATGTTCAATTCCTCTCTTACTAAAGCTTAGCATTCTATCCCTTCTCAATCATGCGCGGTTTTTTTTAGTAAACTCACGTTTTGCAATTCCTGCACTACAACACCTAGATTGCTCTGTACCTTGGAAGTTATATTTGCGTTTAAATAATCATGTTTTTACCGATCACCAGGAAACTGGGCTCACTGTTATGCATCAGATCAATAAAAACCCAAGAAATGGTTATGTACAGCTGAGAAACAGTAAGAGCTGCAGATGCTGGAGTCTGAGATAACAAAGTGTGGATCTGGAGGAACACAGCAGGCCAGGCAGCATCAGAGGAGCAGAAAAGCTGACGTTTTGCATCGGGATCCTTCTTCAGAAATGGGGGAGGTGGAAGGGAGCTCTTTAATAGCTTCCTTCCCGCCTCCCCAACCCGTCCGTCCCCTCTCAAGAATGTGGAGCAGATGGGTGGGAGAGGGGACGGACGGGTTGGGGAGGCGGGGATGAAGCTATTAAAGAGCCCCCTTCTCCCTCCCCCATTTCTGAAGATGGGTCCCAGCCTGAAACGTCAGCTTTCCTGCTCCTCTAATGCTGCCTGGCCTGCTGTGTTCATCCAGCTCCACACCGTGTTATCTACAGCTGGCCGTGAGGTCCACCAAAGCTAAAAGGAACAGCTCAGGTGCCCAAAACCTTCCTGGCAGCAGCCTGGGAATGTGTCAGGCTTCCAGCTGTTTCTATTTTTATTCCTGATTCTCACTATTTGATTTGTATATAATTGATGCTGTTGTGGGAGGAGGAAGAGGAGGAAGCAGATTTTAAATGCTGAAATTAGAAACTGAGGAGAAGCATTAAACATAACGGAATGGCAGATTTCAACAAGTGATGCAGCAGGATAACTCATCGTGTAACTCCTGCACCTATTGATAATTGAAGCTTTTCAATGAGTAACCATTCCTTTCTGAGTCCTGGAAATTTTCTGCACGACTAACTCCTGTGAAGAGAGTAGATGCACACGATACACTGTAAAATTTATTAGCACATGATGATTGCTCATGAGAGAACAGGCACCAACAATAAAATATTAAAATCATGTTTCATTATAGTAAAAATAAATGGTCACAAGTTTGTTCAACCGGCAAATTTCTCATTTTTACATGAGATGCACTACCAATGCTGATTAAATTTAGCAAGTGCTACAGAGAGTGATGTCTCTAGTTTAAAACAGATGTACATTCGTTATAAATAGCCACAATGAATAATCCATTCAGCCTGTCACTGTGGGTAAACTTGTACTAATATAATGCAAAAAGAAACTTAGATGCACAACCTGTCTTGTATGTGTCATTGAGTCAGCAAAACCTCTACATTATTCATATAAAAATCATTGAATCGTAAAGAGATTACACAAGGATAAAATCATCTAAAATGTTAAAAAGCATGTATAGATGACTCCAAACATTCAGTTGTAAACTCTACCAACTGCAACATGTCACACTCTGTAATATCAACTCAATATTCAAAATGAGTATTGACATCATTGTCTGGATGAGTCGGAGGCATGGTGGTGTGACTTACTGTAAACTGCCCACCTTAAAGAAAACAGAATCGATTTTACACAGCAAAACAGCAAACTGAATTTTCACGGAGGTAGTAAGACCTGCAGATGTTGGAGTCAGAGATAACACAGTGTAGAGCTGGAGGAACACAGCAGGCCAGGCAGCATCAGAGGAGCAGGAAAGTTGACGTTTTGGGTCGGGACCCTTCTTCAGAAGTGGGCAATGGACGAACGGAATTTTCAGTTTTAGTTTCGGGTCCTGAACCCACACAGCGTGTTCTGGATTGGCTGGTTTTAAAGGGCCAGGCTAGGGTCTCAGCATCTGTTTGTTTTAAAGATGGCAGGAAGTTCCAGAGGCTGATGATCCTCCAGCACTGATCTATCAGCAGCTTCAGTGGCCGGGGTGGGATCTGCAGACTCCTGATAGAGAAACAGAGGGTGCCACGAATAAAAACCAAGAAGAACTCAGCAGGTCTGGCAGCTGCTGTGGAGGGAAACAAACAGAATTAACATCTTGAGTCCAATGTGACTCTTTGTTTTCAAGGGGAAACAAGGACTAGTAATCCAGAGGCCCAGATTCTGAGGACATGAGCTTGAGACCTACCATGAAAGCTGATGGAATTTGAATTCAATGAATAAATCTAACATCAAGCTAGTGAAACCATGAAATTTTCATTGATGGCTGTAAAACCATCTGGTTCACTAGTGCCCTTGAGAGAAGCCAGGTCTAGAAAAGGGGCATTGCAGACAGTCCTAGTCTCTAGGACAGTGCATTCAGTTGGGTTCCAAATCCAGTGGCCACGTAGCCCATCAGTCAGAGCGGTCAGTACCCAATGCAGCCTATCTGTCCTGAACAACAGCAAGCATTGGCCATGGAGATAAACCAGATTCCCCAGTCTCTCCTGATGTACTGACCTTGTGGATGGTTCCTTTCCTGTTGGACATTGGGGCGACAAATGCTTTCTCCATTCTTCAGACCCAAGGGGCAGGGAAGGTGTAGCGTTTAGTGCCTTTGCGTTCATTTTACCTAACAAGGCCCTTCCCAACACCTTTTCATGGTGGTGACCCTTCCCCAGCTTACATCCTGACTTCTGCCCTTGTCTGTGACCTTTGATCTTCCGTTGATGGTGACCCTTGCCCAGCTTTCTACCACCGACCTTCTTTGTTGATGGGGGCCTTGGCCCTTCCCAATCTCTTCACTGAAAAGAGAGAAGGCTAGAGTATCTTTCCATTCCTACTACTATCGCAAAGCCCTCCCTCAGCAACATTTAATTTGCATATCTCCTGGGAAGTGTGAGAACGAGCCCCACAATTGGGAGTGAGTCAAACAAATTCATGTAGAAAGAGGCTGCTCAGTGAAGCACAATGTAAATCTCAAACTCAATATAAAAAATTATTTTATTAATTATTGTACCTTGAAGAAATTATACTGTTATAACTAACTTTTCTATCGCAGTATGGTTAACGCAGCCTAGTTCAGATCTAACCATGTCTCTTTGTGCAATTAGAGTCAATGAACCTGGCTATTTCTGGGACAGTACAGGAATGGAATGCCTCCGTTATCGCAGAATAAACTGATTGATTAATATCCCTCAGGAAACGGAATCTGCCACTCTTTGTCCTACTGGGCCTACATGTGACTCAGGCACACGCCATATGATTGACTCTTAATGGACTAAGGCTAATCAGCAATGAGCAATACATTCTATGCTGACAACTGAATACAAGTAAAACAGGCATAGCATTGTAGGACAGAATAGGGCAACACTTTACAGAATCCTGATCAACAGCCTTGGCAATCAACAGTGCTGATACACAAAACCAGGATGTATAAGGTTAGCAAGCAGGATGTGTTGGGGTAAAGGGACCCTTCACACGATATTCTGCTGCCTCTTCCTCCCCATTATGTTGCCCAGATTTATGAGGGTTGCCTACATTGCCTCTGAAAATAGCCCTAGACAGGGCCTGAATCCTTACCCTGGCTGTCCAACATTTCACGTCAGGTCGTCAATCTCATCCCCTAAATTGGCCATGTTGAAAATAGTGCTTTTTTTTCTGGAGATATCATTGTGCTGCAATTATAATCATGCATGTGTTTTATTTAAACATATAGACTTTGTAATCATATTTGCTTGGATTGTTAGTTACTGAGTGAGGAGGCTATGTTTGCTGCAAGCTCTACCATAAATCCCAGCCCATCTCTGACTCAAAAGACACACTGAGTGAAGGATGTTTACTCAGTACATGGAGTCTACTTAAACAGGGAACTACAACAAACTGTCCGATTGCTCAGTCAACAAAGTTGATTTAGAAAGGGTTTATGGATGAAGTTGATTTACGGCAGCAGCGCAAATCAGACTTGGAGCAACTCCGGGCCCCAATCTGCTTGCCACTGCAGTTCACAAAACGGCCATTCTCACTCTTGTTGGAGACTCATTTCTTAGTAATCAGCATCACTCTTACTTGGTTTGAAATTAAAATTCCTGGCAATACCTTCCAATTCAATGGAAAGATGGTGAAAAACCAACTGTTATTTGGTTAGCACCCTGTCCCACATTGTCTGCCATCAATTTAGTTTCAGTTGTAAGTCTGTAGGAACTGCAGGAAACAGAACTCAATCCAAATTACGGCAATGTCTCCCAATAAACACATAGTTATTTCTCCAAAAAAAGTGCAATGGTTGGAGAACAAACTCCAACAAATTCCCCCAGCAAAGTCCAATCACAGTAACTTAAAGCAGTGTAGGCTCTACATATGATTGACAGTTGTTACAAATATGAAGCTTGTAAATTTTTGGAACTGTCTCTTTAGCTGCGTAGAAATGGAGGAATTAACCTGCTCATGTGGTCAGTTCTGGACTCTGCCTGACAAAACGCTTGAGTTGGTTAAGTGTTAAAGAGAGGCCTGTCTGTTTCGCTTGGATAAAGGAATACGTTATGCACATCCATAAACAAGGATCATTACAAATATTACGGCCATATTTTGATGGCCCTTGTGGTGCAGGAGTAATGTCCTTCCCTCTGAGCCAAGAGGCCCAGGTTCAACTACATCCCACCACATCACAGAACATCTCTCAGCAGGTTGATAAGCAAATACCTCGGGCTAGGATTATTACGTCCAGGTATTCTAACTATATTTTGGATCAAAATGATGAATACTGACCTGTCCCAAGGTCAGTCTATAGCTAAAGTTCCATTAGATCTACAATCTCAAATAAGAAGTGGCTTTCAAATTCATCGAAAGAAGGAACATAGGAACAGGAGTTGGCCATACAGCCCATCAAACCCTGTTCCACCTTTCAAATACATAGTGGCTAATCTGCACATTAATTTTATTTGCCCACCCTGAATCTATGACTATATTCTGGTTAATCTCCTGCACAGGCCACAGGAGGATTCGGGTATACAGGTTAACTTTGTCCTTATTCAAACAACCTCAGTTTGCCTTAAGCTGTGCTAAACAGGATTCTGTCTGACTCACTGCCTGACTCTACACAGCTCTGTCCCAACTCTGCCTGATACGTATATTCCGCACCGCACCCCCCCACACCTATCATCACATACACATACATTGCTTACATTTCATTCTCATACAATAAACGGAAATCTTCCATCCTAATTTCTTTCTCTTGTCCTGTCTGTTTATACTCTCTTGCCTGGCTATACAGGTCATAGAGTCACAGAAGCTTACAGCTTGAAAACAGGCCTTTTGGCCCAACTTGTCAACGCCATCCAGTTTTCACAATTAATCTCATCCCATTTGCCTGCATTTGTTCCCTATCCCTCCACATCTATCCCATCTATGCACCTGTCCAAATGCTTCTTAAATGACAAAACCGTCCTTGCCCCACCACTACCTCTGGCAGCCCGCTCCAGACACTCACCACCCTCTGTGTGAAAAAATTGTCCCTCTGGACCCTGTTATATCTCTCCCTTCTCACCTTAAAGCTATGCTCTCTTGTTTTAGACTCCTGTCCCATGGGGAAAAGCTGTTGGCTATCTACCTTATCCATGCCTTTCATGATTTCATAGACCTCAATAAGGTCACTCCTTCAGTGTCCTATGATCCAAGAAGGAGTATAGAAAGTTCCTCTCCAGTCATTTCGACTGTTTAAGGTTCGTGCCTCCTAAAACGTGCCTTCCAGTCCACGCTTGTAAGGCATCATCTTATTTCTGTTGTAACTCCTTTCTTTTAATATTATTTAGTTCCCCTACATTGAGAAAGAATTTGCAATGTTAACAGTAAACATTGACCCCAAATAAATTAAGGAAAATGAACTGAAACCACAGCCATGCAGTTGTAATCAATCATACAGTTTTGACAATGTGATCATATCACCAGCAAGGGATGATGGAGTTAGATTGTGAGTTTTTTCTCTAAAGGGATCAATTCCTTGAGATGTCAAGAGTTTAATTGTTATCAAATTGTTTAGATCATTCAGGGTTGCAGAACTAGAAAATTTACCCTGGGAAAGCTTTTGCCTTATGCAGTTGCTGCCCTCGCTGTTTTCATGCAAGCCCAGAATATTATTGCCTGAGCATAACACAATTTTTATATGAAATTAAAGTGCCCAAGTGAAGCATTTTAAAATAAATCAACAAAGTAATTTCATTCAAAAGCATCATGATATTGTAAGCACAAACTTTCCTTTCCTGTTCGAGGCTCCAGCAGTCAAATTTTCTTTCTTTTCTGTTTGATTCTGAACGGGCGATGCCAGAAAACAGCAATCAGAGGCAAAGAGCATCAAAGGAGCAGGAAAACTTGACGTTTCGGGCCTAAACCCTTCATCAGAAATGGGGGAGGGGAAGAGGGTTCTGAAATAAATAGGGAGAGAGGGGGAGGCGGATAGAGGATAGATAGAGGAGAGGATAGGTGGAGAGGAGGCAGACAAGTCGAAGAGGCAGGGATGGAGCCAGTAAAGGTGAGTGTAGGTGGGGGGGTGAGGAGGAGATAGGTCAGTCCAGGGAGGACGGACAGGTCAAGGGGGCGG